>JAKCPI010004075.1:0-100981 GCA_023213315.1 Euborellia annulipes
ACACTGAGGAAGACAAGCTGGAAGCTGTCGAAACCTACATTGGTTTGTTAACTCTTTAAAATAAATATGATTTTTTGAAAAATTGTATTTTTGTCAAAGTAAATTGAAAAGGCCTAAACCTCGTTATTATTTTTTTTTTTTATAATAAAAACATTCATACTTTTTCTCACTCACACTTAGCATTCACAGTCGTTTTCGGCAACTTATGCCATATAAGAAAGACTTCCTACGATAACCGTTGTGTATGATAATATATATTGAGAGGTTCAGGCATTTTTTACTTAAGCCATTTAGTATCCAAATGGCTTAAATAAAATCATCGGACTGCCGGGGTCCGAACCCGTGACGTTCGGTATAGAAGGTAGACGCGCTACCAACTAGACCAAGAAAAAAATTTATTATTAGTATATTCCAGGATACCGATGGCTTAAATAAAAATGCCTGGACCCTAATATATATAAATTCATAAATAACGGTTATCGTAAATGTCTTATATGGCCTAAGTTGCCGAAAAGACAGTGTGAATGAGAAAAAAGTGTGAATGTGTGTAAAAAAAAAAAAAAAAGTATATTCCAATCCAGAGCCTGCTTGAGGATTTGTTTACATTCATGGAATACACAAATTAAAAGAATACATAAATATTTCTCTATACATTTCCTATGGGAGTAATCGTAACTTTAAGAATTAATAACTCAAAAGTTATAGGAATTTCGGGATGAATATAATTTCTCATGTAATCCCTAGAAGGTCCCCTTTAAGCATATAAAATTTCATTTCAAAATTCCAACGGGAAGTTGCCTAAATAGAGCGTGACAGACATACAGACGGACATTAGTGAATTATAGACTATATATAGATAATTGATTTATGTATTTTAATCAAAATCTTTGGCCGATTTTGTTCAAAAACTTCTCAGAGGGGTGGGTACCTAACTTAAATATAAAATTTATTTATTGAGATGAAAAAGTTTTTTTTTTCCCCGAATTCCTTGTCTGTTCTATGGTGACCATCACCACCACCTCCACCACAAAGTAATATCTATTAATTTACAAATGCCATTAAAGACGTTGTTTTCATCCACCCATCTACGTACCTTTAAAGTTAATTCGCTCTTTTTTTTTGTTTGTTCCAGAATGAAACTAATAAAGAGAAAATTAGCTAAAAGAGAACAATTGTCTTTTATTAGTCACATATTCTCCTCTCTATACATCTTTGAAGTTGATTTTGTTTATTTTTTTTTTATCTCCTCTTTTTTTTTATGTAGCCTACAAAGAACAATAATAAAAGAGATTAAATTTTTTTATGGTAAATAAGAAAGAGATTAGAAATACACAATCAGGTTACTACACATTCAATTCCAGTCAATTTTATACTCTTTTCCTTTGTAATTTGGAATATGAGATGATTCTCTATGTCTGTCTGCCATTGATCACTTAATATTCTTTTTTTTTTTGTTTATTAAAGTGAAACTTTTATTTGATCCTCTCAAACTTGTTCGCTCTAATATCAGCATGTCGCGTTACAGGCCATGACGTCACAAGCCGTGACAACAAAAATAGGAAAGTTGAAATTTAATATATATGACGAATTATAAAAAATAATTGTGAGATTTAATTATTCAATTTTTAAATTGATAAAATATAATTTTTAAAATAATTTAAAATAATTCAAAACTTCAATTACTAAATAAATATTGTTCTCAGTTTTTAACATGCGTCTATTGATTTCCCATTTTCCAATTATTAAAATTAAGAATAAAAACGCGATTTTAATACCCTTAATTGAATAATTTTCTGAAAATTTTCAGTTAAACGCCTACGATGCGAAGAAATGTTTCACTTGCATCGTTCTTTCATAAAATTTTTTATGACGTAATACTTTGTCGTTGCAAGGATTGTATAGGCGGAGTTAATAATAATAAAAAAAAAAACTTCAAGATTTTCGGCAGGCAAATTTATTATAATGCCGATGTGACATCCCGTCCTGTGGAAGGGACGTAAAGAAGGTTCCCTCTCAGTGATGCATTTTTCGATAGGAGCCTGTGCTGAGAGAATCCCTCCTCAAACTAGGACATCCTCCCTCGCATAGAAGAGGCTATGACTGGTCGCACAGCACACAACTTTCTCTTACCTACGATAATCGAAAGTTGTGTACTTGTCCCACCAGATTTTTTGTGTTGACATATATTTAGTTTCCGACAGTACATTTGAATTCAAGATATAAAGAGATGTTAAAAACATGAGAAAATGGCAACCATTCTGCAAAACGAGAATATACATTTTTAAAGAGCATTTAAAAAATAATTGATTTTTTAATTTTAATCAAAATCGTTGGAGCGAATTTTGAGAAAATCGAAAAAAACTTAAAAACTACATCAGTAAAGTACTAGTAATCTTTGGCCGATTTTTATTAGCAATTGAATATTTTAAATTATTATAAAAATTATATTTTATCAATTTAATAATGAATAATTAACTCTCACAATTATTTTTTAATTCGTCTATATTTAAACTTAAACTTAAACCTAGGTGGTGTCTAACTTAAATATAAAATTTTAACTTGTTAGTCAATTCCTTCATGCTTTAAATTGATCACAGACAGACTGACAGATACACAGAGAAACCATGCCGCGAAAACCACTTTTTACTTTCTCTTACCTATGTATATATGTAATATATATATATAGAGAGAAAGTATTGGATTCATGTCAAAAATTCGATGTCGAGATTTTGATGGATCTTCACGTTTTGAGGTCCCCTGAATCCAAAAAAGTGGTTTTCGCGACATGGTCTGTCTGTCTGTCTGTCGTGTGTGTGTGTGTGTGGGTGGGTGTGTGTATGTGTGTGTTCAATTTTAAGCATGAAGGAATTGAGCTACGAGGTTGAAATTTTATATTTAAGTTAAACACCCCCCGGGACCGGAGAAATAAGCTTTTAATCAAAATCGACCAAAGAGTACTAGTACTTTACTGATGTACTTTTTCAGTTTTTTTCGATTTTCTCAAAATTTGCTCCAACGATTTTTTTTAAAATTCAAAAATCAATTATTTTTTAGATGCTCTTTAAAATATATATTCTCATTTTGCGCTTGAAATCTTCTGAAGACCACTTTACTCTTGTGTTTCATAAGAAAGATAGGAGAAATGGTTGCCATGGTAACAAAATATAAATATTTTCCCATACTTATAAATTTTACATCTGAATTCATATGTTCCCTACTGCCGGGAACTAAATACATGTCGACACAAAAATCTGGTGTGACAAGCACAGTACACAACTTTCGATTACCGAAGGTAAGAGAAAGTTGTGTGCTGTGCGCCAGTCACACCAGATTTTTTAGATTCAGGGGACCTCAAAACGTGTATATCCATCAAAATCTCGACCTCGAATTTTTGTCATGAAACCAATACTTTCTCTCTATATATATTAACATATATATAGACGTAAGAGAAAGTAACAAAATAAAAAGCAAAGATTTTTTTTTGAATTTTTAATTTGAGATCCAGAAAAAAAAAAAATATAATTTTTCATAAACCTATTTCTAATTTGTAGTCTTTTTAGTGTGTTACATAACTCGTACTATTATTATTATTATTCAGAAGATAGAAGGGAGCGAGCGAATTGTGTGTCTCTGTGTGGTTTATTAACAGCACGCTGATCTATTTGTATCAATAACTGCTTTCCGTTGCACCTGTTCTCATATCAATTAGAATTCCAATTGAGGGAGAGAGAGAGATGGCTATAAACATGAATTTCAGAGAAAATTTATGATTATTGAATAACAACTACCCTTCATCTAAATCGGCCATTAACTTTGTTATTTTATATCAAAAAATAATCATGTTATTTTTAAAGTGAAACTTTTATTTGATCGTCTCAAATTTTTTTCGTTCTTCTATCAGCATGTCGCGTTAAGAGCCGTGACGTCAAAGGCCGAGACGCTACAAGCCATGAGGTCACAAGCCGTGACGACAAAAATAGGAAAGTTGAAATTTAATATATATGACGAATTATAAAAAATAATTGTGAGATTTAATTATTCGATTTTTAAATTGATAAAATATAATTTTTAAATTAATTTAAAATGATTCAAATCTTCAATTACTAAATAAATATTGTTCTCAGTTTTTAACAGGCGTCTATTGATTTCCCATTTTCCAATTATTAAGTTAAGATTAAAAACGCGATTTTAATACCCTTAATTGAATAATTTTCTGAAAATTTTCAGTTAAACGCCTACGATCCGAAAAAAAGTTTCACTTGCATCGTGGTTTCATAAAACCACACAGTGATTTTTGTAATTGTATTGGAATAAAGACGCATTATTTGTTGAATGCAATAGAATAGGCAATGGGTCATAGCACAGGGTAGAGTTCTTGCATCTTGTGCTAGTGGGTCAGGGGTTCGCATTACCGTCAATTGAATTGACTACCAATAAATTGTGCATTTGTTTAACAGGGTTAGTAAAAATGGCAATGGGGGTGTCCAAAGAGAAAAAATATGAAAAAATGAAATTTCTTTTAATTTTAAACCTCATGCTATATCACCTTCAAATGGGCCAAAATTTAATGTTTTTCAACCAGTCGCATATTTTTAGGGAGTGGGACGGAAAAAAATCGAAAAAGTTCAAAATAAAGGTCACACTAATATACAGGGTGTCCCAAAAAATAGTGCCAAGCGGAAGTCGAGAGATTAGGGTACTCACCCCCATATATGTTATGCGTTTTTTTATAGTTATCGAGTTTTGAATCTTTCTTTTCAGAATTTTTTTAGAATTTTCGACCTAAACAACTTAATTTTACTTCCTTTGATGAGAACTGTGAAAATGTTGGTGTAAATTTAAAAGTTTACGTTCGGTGAATTATTATTATTTGAAATTCCTATCGGGATCCCCGTTTATTTGCCTGAGGTGCTTTCGTGCACGAAGACACACACCTCAAACCACTGGCCGTAGCCATCTACCGGCACTCCGTGAAGTCACATCATTTTCTATCTCTAACTCCTCCACCTACTTTCGTCTCTAGCTAGTGAACTAATCCTTATTTCTGGTTCCAACCGGCTCCTTATATCCAACCTCTTCTATGCTATGGAGGATGTCCTAGTTTGAGGAGGGACTCCCTCAGCACCGACTCCTTTCGAAGAATGCATCACTGAGAGGGAACCTTCTTTAACGTCCCTTCCACAGGACGGGATGTCACAGCAACTCCCTCTCCTCGTAGAGTTGCCTGGGGGCTATTGTGGTGAGATCCAATATTCCAATCCAGTGCCTGCTTGAGGATTTGTTTACATTAAATAAATATTTTTATTTAATGAAAAATCCCGCACGCCCAGGGTTTGAACAGGGATCTTCTTGTTCGTTGAATGTATGACTTAACATATATATATATAAGAGAAACTGTAAATCAAATAAAATCATCATTCTTGTAGTTATGTAAGAATCATTGGTGGTTTTATGACTCCACGATGCAAGTGAAACTTTTTTGAAGATCGTATCCGTTTAACTGAAAACTTTCAGAAAATGCGTATGGTCAGATTAAGGGTATTAAAATCGTATTTTTAATCTTAACTTACCCCAGGATTGGAACATGGGACCATGTTAACAGGGAAATCATAAGACGCGTTAACAAACTAGAGATGATAGATATTATAGATAAGATTTGAATGAGTAAAAATATTTTAAATAATTTCATTCTATCAACTCAAAAATTAAAAATTAAATCTCACAATTATTTTTTTTTAATTCCCCCTTTTATTTATTTTCTTTTTTTTTTTGGGGTTGGGGGTTTTTGTTGGGGTGTGGGGTTTTGGTTGGGAAAATTGGGATAAAAAAAAAAACGCCTTTACCCCATCTGTGTCATGGGATTCTGTAGATTTTAACATCTTTTAAAACAATTTTCCCAAAAAAAAAAAAAGAATTTTTGATTATATTGAACAAGAAAAGGAAAGTAAGTAACGTTACAACGTATAAGAAAGTCAAATGGTTGGTTCTATCAAAGAGCTAATACTAATTATCCATTTGACTGTAAATTTTTAACTCATAACCAAGAGAGAGGGTTGTTTGATTAATCATCTCATGGAGTGAGGGGGCGGGGGCGGCGGGGGTGTAATTTATGAGCGCATATAAACAACCGATGGCAGTCTCTCTCTTGGTTCAATTCCCGTGATGGATCGTGTGCATTTTACAGCCTCAAGTGCTTCTCTCTCTCTCTCTCTTCCTCTCCTTCTCTGACAGCTAATGTCCCCCCCCCCCCCCCCTCGCATTATTATGCCATATACAAGGCAACTCATAATTTAATTTCCAGTCATTAAAAAAAAAAGAAGAAAAATCATTTTAAGATAGTTAATTACAACACCATGGCGAGAGATTTTAATGCCCCGTTTATGAAAATAAGCACTGAGGGGGCTTTTAAAAACGACCTCTCTAGAGGAATAAATATCAAATCATATTACGTAGACAACAACAACAAAAATAAAATTAAAAACCTCTATAGAATAAAATTTTAAGCATTATGAATGCTCTTTCTATCTCTCTATATTAATTAGGCAAAAATAAAAGGCAAGTTTCATTTAAATATTCTAAGCAAGGACGTCATTTAAGGGGGGGGGGGGGATTAGCTCTACATTTTTTGTTTTGGAATGGGTGCATAAGGTCCGTGGTCAGTGGTCACATGCAGCCAGGAAGAAAATGAAAACAAAAGGGGAACTTAACTGCGGGAACTGAGAAGATGCCTGTTGAGATTAGACTTGAAAGTTTGAACATTCATTCAAACAAACTCACACTCTCTTTATAAATATAAACTAGCGCTTCGGCGGGCTTCCCCCCCCCCCCTGGACCCTCCTCCAGCTGGCTCGGGCCCGCCTGCTGCGGACCCTTGCCTTTTCTTAATTATGAAAAGAAAATTATTATTACTACGTACTCCAATTCAGTGCGTGATTGATTCATAGAATACAAAAATGCAAAGAATACATAAATATTCACTTTAGGAATTAATAACTCAAAAAGTCATTGGGAATTTCGGGACCCGAGTATTTTTCCTGGATTGTCCATAACGTCCTTTATAAGACTGCGAAATTTCGTTTCAAAATTCAAACGGGAAGTTGGTCAAACAGAGCGTGACAGACGGACAATCCGCTATTAATTATATAGATAAATATAATAATATAATTTTTTTTAAGGTCTTTTTCGGCATCTAAGGCCATTTAGACCCCATTCATATTTATTTCAAATGATTTGGAGTCAAATCAAATGAAATAAATTTTTCTCGCTTGGGACGGGAAGCGAACCCGGGACTCCGGTGCGAGAAGCTGATGTCTTCTCACTGAGCCACGGCTCCCGGGCATAATATAACATAAATAAAACCTATAGAAAATGGTATATACCAGGTATAAAAATATAAAGGTAAATATATTATGTTTATATGTATATAAATTAAGAAGCACAGTACGTGAAAAAATTTTTTGCCCCTCTCCCCCAGCCACGCAAAAACTGAAATGACATCACCGATTCTAAGCTCATGTCATCAATAAATATAATTAAAATATTAACACCAAGGGCGGATATAAGGGGGGGGGTGGTAAAAAGGAAGTAATTACCCCCTCCCAGAAATTTGAGAAAAATATTTTTTTTGGGAATTATTTTATTTTTAATATAAGTAAATTTTTATGTATCAGTAGTAGTGGATGCCACCACAATAGCTTCCAGGCAATTCTACAAGGAGAGGGAGTTGCTGTGAAGGGGCGTCCCTCTCAGTGATGCATTCTACGAAAGGAGTCGGTGCTGAGGGAGTTCCTCCTTAAACTAGGACATCCTAGCACAGAAGAGGTTGGATAAAAAGAACCAGAAATAAGGATTAGTTCACTAGCTAGAGACGAAAGCAGGAGGAGGAGTTAGAGATAGGAAATAATGTAACTTCACGGGGTGCCGGTTTATGCGACGTTTACTCATGGCTTCGTGGCTTGCTTTTGATGAATTGAAAGTTGATTTTTATTGTTCATTTCTATTTTTTTCCTTTTGTTTTGTTTTGTTGTATTTGTTATTGTATTTAAAATTGTACTGAGTTTGTTGGACCTAGCCAAGGACTGATGCCTCTAAGTTGGTCGTAATAAATTTATTTATTTATAATTGACTCACCAGGACTGTAGAATATTTAGTTGAAGGAGTAAAGGTCAATTCAGTCCGAATGATTTATTTATTTATTTATTTGGCTACGGACACAGGCCGGTTGGGTTTGAGGTGTGTGTCTTCGTGCACGAGAGCACATCGGGTATATAAATTGGGGATTTCAAATCATAATAATAATTTCAGTAGAGAATATTTATTGTTTTTCTGTGGGTCTGGAACGCATATCATTTTATGCAAAAAAATGATTCGCCATTCGTACAAATCGTCATTTGAGCTTCCTCCTGGAACGAATTGCAAGGTATACCTCTGTATTTAACAAATTTGCTCGCTACTTAGAGAGGTTATATAGAGCCTTTTTTTAGAATTATTTTTTTTTTCATTATTTTATAATTAAATTCATATATTAAAATAATGACAGGAAAAAAAAAATTAAAATCTGTTTTAATTTTAATTCCAACAAAAAAAAAAAAATAAATAAATAAATAAATGACTGCAAAACAAAAGTTAATTATTATTGTATTATTGACAAGTTGCTATTTTATGTTTCATTTATAATTAAACTAATATTAAAATTTTATGATTTATTTAATTAAATTTATTCCAACATCTGTGTATATGTGTGTGATGGCGTACCATCATCCCTTTACAACAACAACAACAGCAACAACAACACCGGTGGTTTTGCTAACTGCTCGATTTTGTACCAACTAGTGAAAATATTGGTGTGTGTGTGTGTGTGTTTGTATGTAATGGACCAATAGGGAAGCTGCATAATCGCACTCCGTCCGGTGACAGATGGTGATTAATTCGTCAATTGGCTGGATAAACACACACACATACACGAGAGGGGGAGATGTGTTTGTGAACAACACACATTCTCTCTCTCTCTCTCTCACTTCAAGGAATCAATGCTCTACGACAAGATGATTTAATCACTTCACACATACCGGTACATGTCGTCTAAATAAGTACATAAAAATGCTCTTTACTTGATATTATTGATAATTGGATCCCTGAATATTCCTATCCAGGAGGTGCTTTCGTGCACGAAGACACACACCTCAAACCCAACCGGCCTCTGGCCGTAGCCATCTACAGGCACCCCGTGAAGTTACATCATTTCCTGTCTCTAACTCCTCCTCCTGCGTTCGTTTCTAGCTAGTGAACTAATCCTTACTTCTGGTTCCTTTTATCCAACCTCTTCTATGCGAGGGAGGATGTCCTAGTTGAGGAGGGACTCCTTCAGCACCGACTCCTTTCGAAGAATGCATCACTGAGAGGGATTCCACAGGACGGGATGTCACAGCAACTCCCTCTCCTCGTAGAGTTGCCTGGAGGCTATTGTGGTGAGATCCAATATTCCAATCCAGAGCCTGCTTGAGGATTTTTTTTTTTAACACTCACTTTTTTCTCATTCACACTCACATACACACAGTCTTTTCGGCAACTTAGGCCATTTAAGACTTTAAACGATATCCGTTATAGAGATTAATTACATATTATGGGTCCAGGCATTCTTATTTAAGCCATTTGGTATCCAAATGGCTATTTAAGCATTTGGTATCCAAATGGCTTAAATAAAATCATCGGACTACCTGGGGTCCGAACCCGCGACTTTTGGTATACGAGGTTAGCACGCTAACCTCTACGCCAAGCTTGAGGATTTGTTTACATTAAATAAATATTCCAAACGATTCGGACCAGTAGGTTCAATTAAAGTCAAAAAGTTTTCTAAAACAAATCCGAATCCTTTGGAAATTGTAAAGAAGGTTCCTGAGCTTCATCAAATTTAAATAAATATTTTTTATTTAATGAAAAAATCCTGCACGCCCAGGGTTTGAACAGGAGGGATCTTCTTTGTGAAGTCGACACCGTAGCCCGCTATACCAGCCAGCCCCCCATTCTTTACTCGATGAATACTCCCCCTAAAACACCTGCTTTCGTTAACCAACAAAATCTTCCTGGCGTGACGTCATTTGTATTTTTTTAATATCCTTCTACATAAGAATTAATATTGAATTAAATTTTGTCATAGCACAGTGCTAGAGTTCTTACCCCTTGTACAAGAGGTCATGTGTGAGTGCTACACATCAATTGAAATCAAATATTGTAATTCAAGATATGGATTTTAAAGCTGGATAATCGCCCTCGGACTTGATGTAGTTAGTAGCGAGCCTAAGTTGTATATACCAAGGGTCGCGGGTCCAAATTCGGTATAGAAGGTATGCACGCTACCAACTAGACCAAGCCCGTAGGCGTCTTATATGGCTTGACCTGAGACTGATTACTTTTGTAGTATACTTGTGCTACAATCCTGTAATTTGGCATTTTTCCTTTTCTCATCATGGGCAATGAACACCCCGAATTTTATATTCGGGTTGGCAGCTGTGTTAATTTGATTCCTATAGCTTATGGTAACATTTGAGAATAAAAACAAATCAAATGTAGAATAACTCGTTATATCAGAAAAAAAAAAAAAACTTATTTATTTTTTATATTCTCAAAAAAAAAAAAATCTGAATTTTTTTTTACGACACACACGCACAGAGAATTATCTACAAACAAGAGTTTGTTGATAACAAATTCAATAAATGTTTACGTTTTTAGTGTACTTTTACACTATTTTAAATAAAAAAAAAAATATGTTTCTGATTAATTTTAAATAAAGAGATCTTTAATCTGAAAAACAAAAAAAAAAATCTATAAATTAAAATTTCAAGACTACAAATTGTATAAAAACATTCGTGTCATCGACCATTATGATATAAAGATCAAGATTTATTTGGAAATTTGTTGATAGCTTTTTATCGATTCACGTTATATACGTAGAAGAAAAAATAAAAATAAAGGAAAGTTATTTACGCTAGAAAATAATACCCATGTATTTACATAGCCATAAAAAGAGACCTCTGCACATCATTTATTAAAAAAAATAATAATTTAACAAGAGTTTGAAAATAACCAAAAACTTTTCCTTTCTTTTTTATCTTAACACTCCACCAGAGACTCGGAAATCTTTTATCCGAACTGAATAAATCAGCCAGCCCCCGGGTGTGGCGTAGTAGGTAGCGTGCCTACCTCCTATACCAAACGTCGCGGGTTCGGACCCAGGCAGTCCGATGATTTTATTTAAGCCATTTGGATACCAGATGGCTTAAATAGAAATGCCTGAACCCCTAATAGATAATATATATTACAACGGTTATCGTCAAAGTCTTAAATGGCCTAACTTGCCGAAAAGACTGTGAATGTGTGTGTAAGTGTGAGTGTGAATGAGAAAAAAGAGTGAATGTTTTTTTAATAAAAAAAAAAAAAATAAATAAATAAATAAATCAGCCAGAGAAATGTGTGATTGCTTTATTACTTTCTCTTACTTATATGTGTAATATATACAAAAATATTGGATTCATGTAAAAAATTCCATGTCGAGATTTTGATGGATATACACGTTTTGAGGTCCCTTGAATCCGAAAAACTGGTTTTCTGCGACATGGTCTGTCTGTCTGTGTGTGTGTCTGTGAACAAAATATCTCAAGAACGAAAAGAGCTAGGAGGTTGAAATTTTATATTTAAGTTATAGGCACCACCCTGAGACTTAACACGAAACTTTTGAACAAAATTGGTCAAATAGTACTAGTACTTTTCTGATGCATTTTGTCAGTTTTTTTTTTTTCGAATTTCTGAAAATTCGCTCTAAGAATTTTGATTAAATGGTTGCCGTATATTTTTTAATGTTTATAAATTTTATATCCTGAATTCTGTAATAATATATTGGTGGAAACTAAACCTATGTCGACACATTTTTTAGTAAGAGAAAGTTGTGTGCTGTGCGACCAGTCACACCAGAGTTTTTATTTTGAACTGGTTCTATGGTAGAGAGGATGTCCTAATTTGAGGAGCCCGACTCCTTTCGAGGAATGCATCACTGAGAGGGAACTTTCTTTACTTCCCTTCCACAGGACGGGATGTCACAGCAACTCCCTCTCCTCGTAGAGTAGCCTGGAGGCTATTGTGTTTAAACACCGTTCAACCCAGACCTTCATCAGGAGCTATAGTCAAAAATATTTTGTATCAAATTTATAATTTTTTTACAATGTTTTTTATAATGTACTTTCAATAATTTAACAATCATATACGTATTACAGCCTAGCTTGGGGCTTTTTACATTCAATAGTGGGTGAACTTTTTTGCTTGAACTATTAATAATTTTCTATATTATTTCCCAACTAATCCTATTTTAGTGAATATATATATTATCAAATAACGGGTATGTTTCTAATTTAACGTTTTAGATATTAAAATGTCTTCATACAAGGCGCTGAATTCTTGAGTAGTCCTTATTATTGAATGCTATATTTCTATATATATTTTTTTTTTTTTGTATTGCAACCATTTCGGTAAATTTTCTGCAGAAATTATTTTTGTATCTCGAAATTTTGAAAATCAAAATTGTGCCAGGACCAAGGGCTGTGGATGTTTTTTTTTTGTTCATAGTTAGCTCATGATCTTTTTGTCGATCTGATGCTTTTCTTTTCGATGTGCATTTTTCTTCGTGGTTTTCTCATTTAATCGAAAAAAAAAAAAAAATTATATTATTATGGAAAAAGGAAACGGGAACAGAAAAAAAAGCTTTATATTTCGTTGCCGACGTTTCGGGTGCTAGTCGCACTCATCATCGGGTCAAGCATGAATGCGACTAGCAATGAAATATAAAGCTTTTTATTTCTGTTCCCGGGAAGGTTCCCGTTTTCTTTTCCATAAGAATATCTCAACTCAAACAAATTATATTCTTATTTATAAAATTATTAATAATATTATACAATTGGTTAGAAAATAAATAATTTTTGTTTATAAGTGCTGATGAAGGTTTAGTGACCGAAACGTCGAAGATTAATTAATTAAATAAAAATTTTTAATTCAATTTCCTTGACTGTCAATATCCATATAGCAGATAGAAAGTTCACTTTTCATCGTTATTAGAATTATTATTATTATTATTTTTTTTTTTTTATAATAATAATAAGTAAGACATACCCCTTCTATATGGATTTTCCCTAAGCAATCAAGAGAGAGACAGAGAGAGAGAGCAATTTGTGTCTCATTAAATTGAGTACTTCTCCTATTCATACTATACTAATAGTAATACTAACTAAATGCCCAAACCATAGGCAACGAACCGAATAACAATTTCCAGAGAGAGAGAGAGAGAGAGAGTCGAAATATTGACGGAGAGTAATGAATTGATGATTATATTGTCCAAAAGAGAGAAAGAGAGAGAGAGAGAGAGCAAATGTAAATTAAGTGCTTACCAATGTCGAGTAAATTAGCTTTCTATCTGCTGATTGCATATTGTGCAAAACAACAACAACAAAAAAAAAAAGATAAGAGATTTGTTTTTTTTTTGTTTTTCAATTTAGTATATTGCTTGGAAATAACGTTTATGTAATGGGGAAATCGAGTCATGATGGAATTCACTAGACAAAAAAAAAAATAGATAGATATATAATTCTTTCTCTATATTATTTATATTCAAAATAATTGGTTTAAAAATAAAATAAACTTGCTTTTTTTTATTGATTTATTACTTTCTCTTACCTATATACAGGGTGTATAATTTAATTAAGGGGGGACGGGAGCGAAGGTGTTACGCATGTTTTTCCCGATAAGATGGCGTTGTGTGTCATAAAAAGTATGCCCAAAAATCAAGTAATTCAAAAATTTGCCAAGAGATGTCAGAATGGTAGCTAATAATATTTAATGCATTTGGTTGATTTTCATTGATCTTTTAACAATAAATACTTTATAAATGTAATTATATATTATGTATCTTTTATAAAAGCATAAAAATATATAAATATGGGCTAATACTATATCGTCTGTTAGACTAGCCTGCCATCTATTGCAAGAATGCTGAACTAATTTGACAGTTGATTTTTAAATAAATCATCTAAGCTTATTTTAAAAATTTCTTAATTAATATGTGATTAATAATAACAATAAATTCATTTTTAAATTTAAAAAAAATTAAAGATTATTGGGACAGATTGTTTTTTTGTATTTGCTTGATAACAAAAAAATTAATTACGATAATTTTTTAATAAGTGAATAAAAAAATAATATTTAACAAGACTGTGAGTGTTTTTTATTGGTGAGGCCAACCATCCCACCAATAAAAAACACAGTCTTGTTAAATAAACCCTGTTACGCATTAGTGTGTCAAGCGCCAGCAACCGAGTTTTGAGAAAATTAACATTAAAGTTTTTTGTTTTCATTGGATTATATATAATTTTTTTTGTCAATTGTGCAAGTAACATTAAATATAAATTTTTTTAGGACATATTTCATAAAAAATACTATTAATTATAGCATTTGAAACAATATTCCGTGCTTAAGGTTGTTCGGACATTAAAGCACTTTATCAAATTAAAAGCTAATTTTTTAATATGTTATTAATCACTATCAAATACGTATAAAATAAAATTTTGAAGCAGATCTGAAGCAGGGTTATCGTGTAATTAATTTTTAAAAAATTGAAATTTAACATGTAGTCTTTGGAGAATGTCGACAAAACGCACACATATCGAATTATATAGCCACCTCTGCATTAGATACAAAAACAAAAAACTTACATTTTTATCAATTCACTTCGGTCGTTAAAAATCAAAAGTTTCTGCTGAAATCTTTTAAAGACATTTTAACAAGAAAGTCAAAAAATTCTCCAAAATGACACCAATATTTAAGAATAAGGAAGTCACGAGACTCACAAGGAGTCCCCACGGGTTGTGGGTCACCGATTTTTTTCAAACTCATAGGATTTGAAGATTAGTATCTGGAGATTAATTTCCTAAAGCAGTACGATGCACTACTCAAGAACACTCAAGAAAATCGACTTTGAAGACGATCAAGATTTCCGAGTTGTTTAAGTTTGGATAATTTTATTTATATGTAAACAGTGTCTGGTAGCCGTGAGAGTAAGCGCAACAGTCTAGAAAACAAGGAGTCGCTAGTTCGATGCTTGTTCAGGACATTTTTTTTTTTTTTTATTTCAATTCTCTATCCGCATATACAGTATCTCTCATATTAACATTTATAAAATTGAAATTAAATTAACAAATATTTTTTCAATATAAATTAACATCTTTTATTTTTAATTACCACTCGTTACACACTGAAAATACGAATATTTATAATAAATTGAAATTTGGTATAAAAATTAAAAACATCTTATTGTTAAATAATACGATTCGTTGCATATATTTTCATATATCTTTTTTTTTAACACTCACAGTTTTTTCCACTCACACACACATGCACACAGTCTTTTCGGCAACTTAGGCCATATAAGACTTTAGTCGATAAAACAACACGGCGGTGAAAACTGTAGTTTTTTATTAAATGCTTTTATTTAACTTACTCTTCAAGGTCACCAACTTTATGGCTTTGTTAAGGACACTTCCCGATGAGCTAGAGGTGTGAAATTTGATATTTAAGAGTCATTTTTGATGACGCAAATTGTGAGTTTGGTTTTACCAAAATGGACCAAACTAATGTGGTACTTTATTTGAAACCCTTCGTGAATTAATGTAATTTCAAAAGACTTCCCGATGGGCTAGAGGTGTGAAATGGAATACTTAAGAGTCATTTTTGATGACGCCACTATATGGTGGTTTTGATCAAAATAGACCAAACTAATGTGGTACTTTATTTGAAACCCTTCGCGAATTAATGTAATTTCAAAAGACTTCCCGATGGGCTAGAGGTGTGAAATGTAATACTTAAGAGTCATTTTTGATGACGCCACTATATGGTGGTTTTGATCAAAATAGACCAAACTAATGTGGTACTTTATTTGAAACCCTTCGCGAATTAATGTAATTTCCAAAGACTTCCCGATGGGCTAGAGGTGTGAAATGTAATACTTAAAAGTCATTTTTGATGACGCCACTATATGGTGGTTTTGATCAAAATAGACCAAACTAATGTGGTACTTTATTTGAAACCCTTCGCGAATTAATGTAATTTCAAAAGACTTCCCGATGGACTAGAGGTGTGAAATGTAATACTTAAGAGTCATTTTTGATGACGCCACTATATGGTGGTTTTGATCAAAATAGACCAAACTAATGTGGTACTTTATTTGAAACCCTTCGCGAATTAATGTAATTTCAAAAGACTTCCCGGTGGGCTAGAGGTGTGAAATGTAATACTTAAGAGTCATTTTTGATGACGCCACTATATGGTGGTTTTGATCAAAATAGACCAAACTAATGTGGTACTTTATTTGAAACCCTTCGCGAATTAATGTAATTCCAAAAGACTTCCCGGTGGGCTAGAGGTGTGAAATGTAATACTTAAGAGTCATTTTTGATGACGCCACTATATGGTGGTTTTGATCAAAATAGACCAAACTAATGTGGTACTTTATTTGAAGCCTCACGCAAATAAGACCCTATTAACTATAGTTTTGAATTTTGATATTTACGAGTCATTTTTTTATGATAATGAATAATTTTTCAATTGAACCAAATCAATACAAGCCAAACTAATGTGGTACTTTATCATATTGATGATTTTTGATAAGACTAAAAGACTAAAAAGCTTAAAATAAAAATAAAATAAAAAAAAGATTTTTAAAAAAATGCTTTTATTTAAATTGAACTAAAAGAGAGAGAAATAAGAAAGAAATAATTTAATTGTTCTTGTTAAAAATTTTTTAATATTTATGACTTAAAATAAAAGCGTGGGGCGCGAGCCTCGGAATCACTTCGAAGCGCCCCACGCTTTTATTTTAAGTCATAAATATTAAAAAATTTTAACAAGAACAATTAAATTATTTCTTTCTTATTTCCTCTTTTTAGTTCAATTTAAATAAAAGCATTTTTTTAAAATCGTTTTTTTATTTTATTTTTATTAGTAGTATAGTTTTTAATTTTTATACCAAATTTCAATTTATTATAAATATTCGTATTTTCAGTGTGTAACGAGAGGTAATTAAAAATAAAAGATGTTAATTTATATTGAAAAAATATTTGTTAATTTAATTTCAATTTTCCTAATATAGTTAATATGAGAGATACTGAATATGCGGATAGAGAATTGAAATAAAAAAAAAAATGTCCTGAACAAGCATCGAACTAGCAACTCCTTGTTTAGTAGACTGTTGCGCTTACTCTCACGGCTACCAGACACTGTTTACATATAAATAAAATTATCCAAACTTAAACAACTCGGAAATCTTGATCGTCTTCAAAGTCGATTTTCTTGAGTGTTCTTGAGTAGTGCATCGTACTGCTTTAGGAAATTGATGTCCAGATACTAATCTTCAAATCCTATGAGTTTGAAAAAAATCGGTGACCCACAACCCGTGGGGACTCCTTGTCAGACCAGTCTGGCGACGTCGCATAAAATACTTTTTCTCGCTGTCAGTTACATTTTATTTTCCATTTGACGATATTTTTTCTCGCAAATCGTCCATTGTGTTTAAACTGATTTGCATTAATCATTGTAATATATTAAATAAAATAAAATTGAAGGCTTTTAAGATTTAAAATAGATAGTTGATGAATGCAATGTTGCCAGTTCTATATTACGTGAAATACTGCTCAAGTCAAAAGTCATTCATTTATTATTTTTGGTAATTAAATTATTAACTTAATCACTATATATATAAAGAGAGAACTCACTGACTGACTGACCATCATCGCACAGCCTAAACTATAAGGCCTAGAAAGCTGTAATTTGGCATGTAGATTACTTTTTTCGAAATTCATGGCCCCACACCCTATCCTCCCAACCGCCAAATGCCTAAGTAAAAACCCCCAAATTTTTAAATATTATTAGGTTTTATATAATTTTTATACACATAATCTATTTGTGAGATTTAACAAATTTTTTTGGAGAAATTTAAATTTTCCATAGGATATTACTATTATAATTCCTTTAATATCTTTTAAACCATAGCTTCTCAACGTCCCCGATAAGCTCACCCTTTGGGAGTTTCAGACTTCCCGGGGGCGGTAGAAGAACTAGAGATATATAGGGGCATTGAGGTTCCTTAGAAGGGGCGTGGGTAGATTCAAAAATATAGTCTATAAAAGGAAAAAAAACGCTAATCACGTGCTAAAGTAAAATAAAAATTAATATCGTCTAATTTTTATTATTAGAGGTTATTTCAAGTTACTGAACGCGGCGACCTTTCGTTGTTTTTTAGTAAAATCTTGCCTATTATTAACAAACTCCTTAAAATGCACAATATTCGTTCATCCTTCTAATTAGTTATGTCTTAAATTTATGTCTTTTTGAATTTTAATATTAATATTCTTCGATATAACTAAGTATGCCTTTTAATTTAATTGCCCCCACTGAATCATTATTCTTTGATTCTTTATTTTAAACTCAGAAATAGGATAGGTCTCATATCCTATCTTACGACTAGCTGTTTTAAATTCGCGAGAGGTGAATTAAGATAAGGGGGTGGGTGGGTGGAGGCCTCCCCCCCCTCTAGAAAAGAACATATTCTTAAACGAAGAGGTGAGCAAAATAAGGTTGTGAAACTATGTTTTAAACGATAATAGATAGCAATTTAAATAATACATCCACAAGATTTTTTTGTATTTAAGTTTCTTAAATAAATATCTTTCAAGGGATATAAAGTTATTTAGTGTTCTCGGGCCTTGGTGTAGTGGTTAGTCATTTGTACCAAAGGTCCCATGTTCGTATCCAGTCAATTGAATTCGCTACCCATTCAATTGAAATAAATATAAACGGAGTCTTAATGCCTTCGATGCCTAAAAAAAACTTAATGAAATTAAAAAAAGAAGCTATTTACTGTTTTTGATTCTAAGACCTCCCGCCCCTGAACAGGGTGTTAACAAAAAAGACTTTTTTATATTTTGACCAGGGCACTCGTCAAATGTGGTTAAAATCGTTCAAAATTGGTTTTAACCATAAAATTAATTTAAATTGTCTACCAATCAATTTGAATAAATAGGGACTGGGTAAAATAAATTAAAAAAAAAAAAACTATATCCTAAACATAAAATCTGGTGTAACCTGTTTATCCACCCTGGTTTTAGCCGAACCACCCTGCCCCCCTCCATTTTTACGAAATTTTGTATTCTTCAATTTTTCTAAATATCAACATCTTTTTTTTATTTATTCAAAAAAAGTTTAAATTTCGCAGGTACATTACGTTTATTGCTTTGACGATATTCACGAAGTCTTTTTCGAAATGCTAATTTAAGAGCACTGAAACTTTTTGGAGTTTTTTTTTTTTAATTTTATAATGACCTTTAAAGGGGTTGAGATATCAATTTCCTTTTTGCTCTAAAGAAGAAACGAGGCATCGATGTTGAGGGTTGGCCAAGAATTAAGAAGGTTTATGCTCCGGGAATTTCAGGGTTTCAACGATGGCCGTGCAAGAAACATGCCCGCAAATCCTAACCTTGCTCGCCGAAGGCGAAACCTTGCCGCTAGTCCAATTATAAACTATGATAGGTCACGACTAAATTATAATAAGGAATTTTGGCATTCAAATTTTTAATTTTATTTAAAAAAAAATTTAGATTCTATTATGACTTACGATGTACTATCCGAACAACCTTAACTCAATTTTTAATTTTTTTGGCGCTTGACACACTAATGCATAACAGGGTCCAAATATATCTATGACTTGTTAAGTCGGAATCGAAGTTTTTTGAATACTATTATCTTATTCAAATATATAGATATATAACAAAAACACTAACAACATTTGCTATTAACGATAATCAATATTTCCTATTCCCAAGAGAATTGAATAATTTTTTGTTTTTAGTACCATCATTCATTTAATATATGGATTTCAGCCAAATTCCTTCTTCTTCTTCTTCATACTGATGATAATAAAACCTCGACAGTATTAATGAGTTCCTATACTAGAAACGATGATTTTTTTTTGTTTTTTTATTTCCTTCCGCCGAGATATTATTAGAAATTATTAGAATGGCAATGTCTAACCAACCGAGCCAAGTAAACAAACAAACAAAATAAAAAACTCCATCCCTTCACGTATAATTGGCAATTAAGGCTTAAAGGCTTCCTGTCCTTCTTCAAATCCCTTCGAGAAAAATAAAATAAAGATTTTGTTTAGAAATTAAATCCAAAAAACAAAAACAAATATCAATCAATAAAATAAATAGATTCTTCTCTTCCGCCCTCTGGGCGTAGCTCTATTCATCCTCCCTTCGATCCAAATTAGTTGCTAATAAAGATAAAGAAATTTTGATTAGGATCTTGAAAACTCTTGTCCTCTTTATGAACCAAAAAATCTTCTATATATATAATAGCGGTAGTGTCCGTCTGTCACGCTCTATTTAGGCAACTTCCCGTTGGAATTTTGAAATGAAATTTTATAGGCATAAAGAGGACTCGGGATAACAGAAAAATTACATTGGGCAACAGTGATTTTGTAGACTGAGAATTTGAAGCCATTTCTGGGTATTTGGGTAGCGCTGATTCCAAAAATGCCATCAGTTTTGCCCCATCACGTGAGCTATAGAGAAAATAAAATTTTAATAGAAAATGTGCTCTAAAGCGGCTCTAATTTTATATTACCTGGATTTTTTTAAGGCAACACCCTTTAAAAATATCCAGATAGTTATAATACATATAAATTTTAAGTTTCATCCCAATCGGAGGTCATTTAGACGTGCCTCAAACGGCTAAAAGTTTAGAAAAATCGAAATTTTCAAGATTTTTTTTGCTTTGGTCACCCCTAATACAATTTTAGATATCCCTGAATGCAAAAAACATATATTTACGATATTCTATAGTTCTTTGGCTTTCTAAAAATCATTCATTCGTAAAAATCTGTTAATTATTAACGAAATTATGAACAAAAACGTCATCTAAGAAAAAACACAAGTACACTCATTGGTCGAAAAAAATGGACTTCTTGTTCCTTTACAAGTATAAAGAAAGATATGAGATTCTAGAAATATTTTTTTTTTAATAATATTTAATAAAGTTAGTGCCCGGGACCCTATGCTAGAGAGGATACATTAGCTTCTCGTGGATAGGGTTCGCTTTTTAATTCAATTGAAGTCCATTTTTTTCGACCAGTGAGTGTACTTGTGTTTTTTCTTTGCTGACGTTTTTGTTCATAATTTCGTTAATAATTAACAGATTTTTACGAATGAATGATTTTTAGAAAGCCAAAGAACTATAGAATATCGTAAATATATGTTTTTTGCATTCAGGGATATCTAAAATTGTATTAGGGGTGACCAAAGCAAAAAAATCTTGAAAATTTCGATTTTTCTAAACTTTTAGCCGTTTGCGGCACGTCTAAATGACCTCCGATTGGGCTGAAACTTAAAATTTATATGTATTATAACTACCTGCATATTTTTAAAGGGTGTCGCCTTAAAAAATCCAGGTAATATAAAATTAGAGCCGCTTTAGAGCACATTTTCTATTGAAATTTTATTTTCTCTATAGCTCTAAAATCTGACGTGATGGGGCAAAACTGATGGCATTTTTGGAATCAGCGCTACCCAAATACCCAGAAATATTTTTAGCTTCAAATTCTCAGTCAACAAAAAAAAGTTCCTTTTTGTTGCCCTGTGTTATTTTCATCCCGAAATTCCTATAACTTTTTGAGTTATTAATTTTTAAAGTTACGATTTCTCCCCTATAGAGAAATATTTATGTATTCTTTTCATTTGAGTATTCCATGAAGCTTCCTCGAGCACATCAGCCACTTGTGGCTCCGTATTCTAAGGCACATTTTAAGAAACAAAAAAAAAAAATATTAATAATAATTATTCTTTCTAATACTTCAAAGAATAAAACGTTTTAATTAAATTCTTTTTTTTTTGTTTGCTCCAAACTGTTGCTATATATATCTTAGATTAAAAAAAAAAAGCTACAGATAAGAAAGAGTGGAGGTTGAATTGACTTCTCTTACTCTCCCATGTTGATGATAAATTCCTCTCCTCTCCCATTCATCAACATCAACAGAGAAATAAAAAAATAAATAAAATAAAATAATTGTTTTAAACATTTTTCGGTTCATAGAATTTTAATTTACTTTAATAAATAGAAGTGGGGCGAGTGTTTTATTCAAAAAATTTGAAAGTAAGGTCAAATTTTGCCTAACTCTCGATTAGTGATCCCCGAAATGAGAATGTTTATCATCCTTAGAGTATTATCTTATTACTAGCGCCGCCCCCTGGACCCCCGCCAACTGGCTTGGACCCGCCTGCGGCGGTCCCTCGCCTTTTTTAAATTATGAAAATTTTTTTAAGAAAATTATTATTACTACGTTTCCAATCCAGTGTCTGCTTGAGGATTTGTTTACATTCAATGAATACACAACTACAAAGAATACTTAAATATTTCTCTATACATTTCCTATGGGAGAAATCGTAACTTTAGGAATTAATGACTCAAAAAGTTATAGGAATTTCGGGACCCGAGTAGTTTTCCGGGACTCTCCATAACGTCCTCTTTAAGAGTGCGAAATTTCGTTGCAAAATTCCAACGGGAAGTTGGTCAAACAGAGCGTGACAGAGGACAGACATGCAGACAGACGGACACACCGCTATTATTATGATATAGATTATTTAAGAATAAAATAGAATCGTTGTTATTATTAAACCAAGATGGCCTCAGGAGTTAACAGTATTATTATTTTATTTGAAATTCGTATCGTATTTATTTACCCGCGGTGTTTTCGTGGACGAAGACACACACCCCAAACCAACCTGCCTCGTAGACCATCTACCGGCGCCGCGTGAAGTTATATTTAAATCCATAATTCTTACACCACCTCCTCCTGCGTTCATTTCTAGATAGTGAACTAATCTTTATTTCTGGTTCCTTTTATCCAACCTATTCTATGCTAGGGAGGATGTCCTAGATTGAGGAGGGACTCCCTCAGCACTGACTCCTTTCCAAGAATACATCACTGAGAGGGAACTTCTTAATATCCCTTCCACAGGACAGGATGTCACAGCAACTCCATCTCCTCGTAGAGTTGCCTTAGGCTATTGTGGTAAGATGCAAAATTCCAATCCAGTGAGGATTTTTTTAAATTAAATAAATATTTTTATTTAATGAAAAATCCCGCACGCCACGGATTTGAATAGAGATCTTCTTTGTAGAAGCCGACTACATCAGTGTGCAGTAATTTAAAAAAGGCCTTTGACATTAAATACAGTGTTAGGTGAGAAATTACGAAATACAACTAGCTGCTTTTCTACTTATTTTAATTGAACTACCAGCCTATAAATCCTAAGTAGATACTACCGTTGTAGATGTCTCGTTAGAATTCAAAGGTTCGCTTCAAAACTGAAGGGATTAAAATTAATTTAAATTGCAATCAATTTAAATGGATCAAAATAGCCTCAGAAAAAATAAACATATAATCAGCCATATACGTTTCTATATTTTTTATTTTGTCATTTTTCCAAACTTTTGATATAAGTATAATTTATTTATTTAATGTGTTATGGCTGTGGAGATTTAATCAGGAAACCGAGAGACTTTGCAGCCAGGAGATTAAATAAAAAAAAATATTTTATTTAATTTTTTCACTTGCCGACGTTTCGGTCGCCTATCACGATCTTCATCAGGGTATATAATTGTCAACAATTTACGATGTTAGGTATTTTGATGTTTACTATAATCATATACAATTTCTTTATATAAATTATCATTTACTTAAAAAATACCTAACATCGTGTATTGTTGACAATTATTTGCCCTGATGAAGGTCGTGACAGACCGAAACGTCGGCAAATAAAAATTAAATAAGATTTTTTTTATTTAATCTTCTGGCTGCAAAGTGTCTTTCGGTTTCCTGATTAATAATTTTATTATTTTTTTTTTTTTAATATATATTTTTGTTGATTAGCATACAAATTCTGAACGTTAACAGAAAATCGAAAATCCCCTCACTCTCCTAATATCACGAAATGTTGTAATTTTATGATCCAAGAAGAAGAATAAAAAGTGAATAATTTGCAAACAAATGAACAAATCCTATTTTTAATCCCACCCCCCCCCCACCCCTAACCTTCTATAATGTATTTTGGAAACGATTATTCTCTCCTTTTTTTTTTTAGTCAATTAAGGCCATTATAACTTGATATTATATTTTTTTTTTTTGTTCTCTTTATTTTTAGATAAAATCTCGTTAATTATGTTTGCTAACGTGTTGTTTGTTCCTCCACCTACACAGTCTGTCTCGTGTGTGGGTGTGTGTGTGTGTGTGTGTGCAAAACATATAGAAAAAGTCAGAGTGAGCGAAATGGCATGGGGGGTGGGTGGGGGGGGGTATTGATAAAATTACCTTTGCAATTTAGAGACAGTTTTTTTTTTATTTTAGAAGGGGTGGAGAAAGATATTTGCCCATTTTCAGATCATTGAGATTTTGTTTTTAAATTACGTGTGTATTGACCTCTTTTTTTTTAATAAAATTACACTCTAGCAGCCATCGGTGGATCCTCTTTAGTTTTTCTCATATAGAACCCTTGAAGAAATTTCATTAACACTATTTAAATAAAGACCAAACATATTTGGCTCGGTGGACATTCATTTTTCCTTTCCTTTGGCCTTTTTGAATTTGGGGGCTAGGGGTGTCGGCTTTCTACAAACAAGATTCCTGGATGTGCGAGATTTTTATTTATTTTTCGCTGTTTCCCCATTCACTCTCACAATCACATATTGCAGTCGCTTTATTTTTTTTCAAAGAAGAGGTCTGAGATAGGAGTCTGGTCAAGAGAAACACATAGAGGGACACCCCGGTATTTTAGGCCCATAAGCCATCAAATTAAGAGAATTTTGCATTATTTATTGCCTGATACAGAGATGAGTTGAAAAATTGCGGCATGCAATTAAGAAAGGGCGGGCCCGAGCCACACCCGGGAGGGGGCCCAGAAGTGGCAAAATTACAGGTGATAATAATCATATATTTCGTGAGCCATATATACACCCTAGTCAGGGTGGGAAATAAATCCTAACCCCCATAAAGTACCTGGCTACGCTATTATTATTATTAGGATTAGGAGGCCTTGAATTTCAGTCCGCTGAATGAAACCGAGAGGTCATAAATGCATTGCTGGCATAACAAATAGAGGAGATCTGGATCTTTTTGTTGATGCACACACAATTATAGGTATGTCATTTAATGACTATGTATATGTACTGTATTTTAATAACTTGTTTATAATCATCACATTTTGACTCTCTTCTCACTGAGGAGAGACCTGAGAGCATAGCGGTCGAAACCTGAGGAATGAGGAAATTAAATTAATAATTAAAAAATATATGTTTGTTTTCAGGAATTCTAACGGACTGAACAAGGCCTCTAATCTTAATAATAATGGCAACAACTACAACCGTCATTTAGATATTGGTGCATGCGCCAAAAACCATTCAAGTCACTGGCTTATATTATTTATGCAACTACAGCCACGTTTAGTATAATTCACTAGCTAAAACTTTATATCAAAAATTTGCAAAGTAAAGTAATTAAATAAATACAAAGACTTTTACTGCTTGTGACGTTTCGATATGATTTATAATTTCATCAGAGTGGAGAGAGAGAGAGAGAGGGAGTAAATAAATCATCAAATGTGTCACCACCATTGACAAGAATTTTTTTTTTTTGTTTTGTTCCAGATTAAAAAACAAAAAACAAAAACAAATTATTTACTAGCACCTCCTCTTTTATTCAGAACAATTAATTGATTATTTGACTACAAATATGTTTTCCAATCTTAGTAAGGGGGGGGGGGGGGGAAATTACACACCCACACCAATCTTTTTGAAAGGTAATGAAATAAACGATTATTATTATTTGCAAATTCTACCAGGATACCCGTTTATTTACCCGAAGTGATTACGTGCACACACCTCAAATCCAACCGGCATCTGGCCGTAGTAATCTACCGGCACCCCGAGACGTTACATTATTTCCTATCTCTAACTCCTCCTCCTGCATTAGTTTCTAGCTAGTGAACTATTATTATTATTTTAATAATGTATTTGGTACAGTTAGTGCATATACATGGAGAGAGAGGGTTTACATCATATATAATTTAAGATAACAAAAATAAACAAAAAAAATCTGGTGTGACTGGCGCACAGCACACAACTTTCTCTTACCTTCGGTAATCGAAAGTTGTGTTCTGTGCTTGTCACACCAGATTTTTTGTGTCGACATATTTAGTTCCCGACAGTACCGTCGAACATTTGAATTCAGATGTAAAATTTATAAGTATGGGAAAATATTTATATTTTGTTACCATGGCAACCATTTCTCCTATCTTTCCTATGAAATACAAGAGTAAAGTGGTCTTCAGAAGATTTCAATCGCAAAATGAGAATATACATTTGAAAGAGCATCTAAAAAATAATTGATTTTTGAATTTTAAAAAAAATCGTTGGAGCAAATTTTGAGAAAATCGAAAAAAACTGAAAAGTACATCAGTAAAGTACTAGTAATCTTTGGCCGATTTTGGATTAAAAGCTTATTTTTCCGGTCCCGGGGGGTGTTTAACTTAAATATAAAATTTCAACCTCGTAGCTCAATTCCTTCATGCTTAAAATTGAACACACACACCCACACCCACCCACCCACACCCACACACACACACAGACAGACCATGTCGCGAAAAACCACTTTTTTGGATTCAGGGGACCTCAAAACGTGAAGATCCATCAAAATCTCGACATCGAATTTTTTTTGACATGAATCCAATACTTTCTCTCTATATATATATTACATATATACATAGGTAAGAGAAAGTAAGTTATCAAATAAAAGCAGTTTCAAGTTGAGAGTTTTACATTTTTACATAGTATTTACTCTACGCTGTAATTATTAAACTTTACACATAAGATTCTATTCAGCCGGTTCACGTCCCTTTTATCAATATCAAATCAACACATTTGCTTTCAGCAATACAAATGAGACCCCTCAAAGAGACTCCCACACTGAAGAAGATTATTCCTCTGACAATCACCCAGTGCTCCGTCGACAATAACCGATTGGAAGATTCTTGAATTTAATATATAGTCCTTCACTTCCACGTCCCAGAGTCTTGTCTTAAACTGCTGCTAATGAAAAGACAGAAAATCTCTGTATGCACAGGAAGTTCTCAGTTCTCCCAAATACCATGTTTCAGCACATTATTCACAAAGCATGTCAGCGTTCAGGTAAAGCACAAAGATCTTCGAATCCTGTACTTTCCAGATCCTAAAAAGCATGTCCGAGTTCAAAGTCTTGTCTCAAACAGCTGCTATTATCTCCAAGTTTAAATACTTCGCCATCTATCTTTATCTTAATTCTCATCACTGCTGCTGGATTCACGATCAACAAGCCCACTGTCCGTGTAGTGGTTTTCATCAATTACATTTCTGCCTCTCCACCTGACTGCCCCATTTCGTTTTCCGAAAGATTCTATCCTTTCCAAAGCTCGATGAGCCGGATTATCTCCAAGTTTTGAAATACCTCGCCATCTATCTTTATCTTAATTCCCATCACTCGAACATCGTGGCCCTTGTCCCGGTATTCTCTTGCCAACTTGAACACTTCCCTTCTAATCTTTCGGTCCTCCAATGAATAATCGCAGCCCAAAAAAATATTGGTGCCCTTAAGTTGATGCCCCGCATTATATACTCTCCATTTTTCCTGCACGCTTCGAAAAGAAGCAATAATAGGTCTCTATATTCAGTTTCTTCTCACTCAACTAATCCTTATTTCTGGTTCCTTTTATCCAACCTCTTCTATGCTAGGGAGGATGTCTTAGTTTGAGGAGGGACTTCCTCAGTATCGCCTCCTTTCGAAGAATGCATCACTGAGAGGGAACCTTCTTTATGTCACTTCCACAGGACGGGATGTCACAGCAACTCCCTCTCCTCGTAGAGTTGCCTGGGGGCTATTGTGGTGGGATCCAATATTTCAATCCAGTGCCTGCTTGAGGATTTGTTTACGTTAAATAAATATTTTTATTTAATGCAAAAATCCAGCACGCCCAGGGTTTGAACACGGATCATCTAGGTATCAGCAGCCCCTCTAGCCCGCTGCAGCAGCAAGCCCCTATTTTTAATTAACAAACTCCCTCAAACTAACACATAAATAAATAAAACATTCTGTCTTAATTTTTTTGTTGGTTTGAATAACTAATTTCCGAAAAGATTAAAATTATGAGTTAGTTAGTTTATTAAACATTCTAGTATTTGTATAATTAAGTAAAAAAAGAAGAAAAAAAACAGCTAGAATAATAAATTGATGATGATATTGTCAGGAAGAGAGGGAGAGAGAAGAGTTTAAAATGCAAATTAAGAATGAACGCCATTAAATAAATAAAGCTTAATCAGATGTGGTTGGAAAATTTACATTGAAATGAAGGATAATCAGATGGTGGTGGTGGGGGGGGGGGGGAATTTAATTGAATTTAACTTTACACAAAATAAAAGGGATCCAATACAAAAAAAAAAAATCACTCTACCAATCAGTTGTCTAATTAAAATATTCACTAAATTTTGATTTTTCTCTGTAGAATAAACACATCGTCAGTATGTCCAAAAGTTAAGGGGGGTTCAGGAGGTAGATGTTACGCATGTTTAAAAAAAAAAACACCTACTATGAAAATTTGCCAAGAGATGTCAGAATGGTAGCTAATAATATTTAATGCATTTGGTTGATTTTCATTGATCTTTTAACAATAAATACTTTATAAATGTTATTATATATTATGTATCTTTTAGAAAAGCATAAAAATATATATATATATAGGCCAGATATAGCCTAATAGGGGATCGGCTGTTAGACTAACCTGCCATCTATTGCAAGAATGCTGAACTAATTTGACAGTTGATTTTTAAATAAATCATCTAAGCTTATTTTAAAAATTTCTTAATTAATATGTGATTAATAATAACAATAAATTCATTTTTAAATTTAAAAAAAAATTAAAGATTATTGGGACAGATTGTTTTTTTGTATTTGCTTGATAACAAAAAAATTAATTACGATAATTTATTAATAAGTCATTAAAAAAATTAATACTCTGTTCCAATGATCCCCTATGAATATAATTCATTTTTTCAAAAATATGATGTGATTTTTTTTGAATGGAAATGTACCGTATTCTCTTTTTTTTTATAATTCTGTCTCAACTTTTTCATGGTTGAGAAATATTTGACATCATCTTCTTCGTTGGGAATTATATAAGAAAAAAAAAGAGAGAATATATATGCCACGTTACTTCTAAAAAAGACAAGTTACTCTTCATCTGATCGTTCTCTGGATAACAAACCCCTTTGAAGAAATGCCCGACACTTGATTTATATATAGCGAGTTAAAGAGGGAGCGAGAGAGGAAAAAATTTTAAAAGGCTTAACTACATATAAGATAAAAAAAAAAACTCTGGTGTGACTGGTCTTACAGCAATCTTCGGTAATTAAAAGTTGTGTTTTTTGCTTATCACACCAGATTTTTGTGTGTAAATAAAAATATTTTTTTAATCTAAACAAATTCTCAAGCAGGTACTAGATTGGAATATTGGATATCACCACAATTCTACGAGGCGAGGGAGTTGCTGTTACATCCCGTCCTGTGGAAGGGACGTTATGAAGGTTTCCCTCTCAGTGATGCATTCTTCGAAAGGAGTCGGTGCTGAGGGAGTCCCTCCTCAATCTAGGACGTCCTGCCATAAAAGAGGTTGGATAAAAGGTACCTCATGGAACCAGAAATAAGGATAAGTTCACTAGCTAGAGAAAGCAGAGTAGTTAGAGATATTTAGATATAGGAAATAATGTAACTTTACTGGGTGCCGGTAGAAAAGAGAATAATTAGAATTCAAGATGTAAAATCCTTGGCCCGATGTGATTCAATACACAAAAGTCAATATCTACCAACAATGGACCAACCAATGGAAGCACACACCTCTCAAATAAAAGGATCAGCACTGGCCATAATAAAACCCAAACCGGCAGTACCCTGGTTTTCTACATCAAATCTCACAAGAGAAGAAATCACTATACTCAGGTTCAACCATACTCGAACCAATGCCCACTTGCACAGATTCCATTTAACAGATTCTCCGTTCTGCAACTGTAAACTGGAAAAATGTAAAATTTATAAACATGGGAAAATATTTATATTTTGTTACCATGGCAACAATCTTTCCAGTGAAGTATAAGAGTAAAGTGTACTTCAACCAATTTTGATAGGAAAATGAGAAAATAGCATCTGAAAAATAAGTCATTTTTTAATTTTAATAAAAATCTTTTGCGCGAATTATGAGAAAATTGAAAAAAAAAAAGTGACAACATCAGTAAAGTACTTGTACATTTTGGTCGATTTTGTTCAAAAGCTTCTTTTCACGCCTCCGAGGGGATGCCTTAAATATAAAAAGTCAGCCTCGTAGCTCGAATTCTTTCATACTTTAAATTGAACACAGACAAACGGACATACAGCACCCGAGAAAGCAAAAATAAAGGTTTTAAAACCCTTTTGTACAATCCATGTGAGAAATCTAACAAATTAAATGCTGACCCTGATCTAACTGTGACACTATTAAAAAAAAAAAAATGTGACACACGAGGAAGAAAGCACGAGGGGGTGGGAGGAGCGACATCTTCCACAGGGTAAAATATACTAGTTGACACTTCAACGCCAAATATAAGTGGAGAATTTATAGCTTATTATAGAAGGGGGTAAAATTGAAATAATAAATATCAAAGCTTAATGATTGTGTAAAGAGGGTAAAGGGAGAGAGAGAGAGAGAGAGAGAGAGAGAGAGAGAGAGAGAGAGAAAGAGAGAGCAATTGATGAGTTTGTCCTCGTTTTTTTGAGAAAATTGAATCTTAAATTCCTTCTCTCTCTCTTATCATTCTTATTATTATTACGAAGTTAAAATTCTATTTCCATTTTAATTTTCATTCATCTATTTTACATTAGAAATAAAAAACAATAATAAATCCAACTCCTCTCTACCTCTCTCTACTTATAATTTAAACGACAAGTTGAACGAAATCGATTTTCTTCTTATTTATAGCGAGTTAATATTAATAATATAACCTCTCTTTTCTGGCGTTATTTTAAATGAGAAAGTACATTTGAATTTGTTTAGCAATGAATAGGAAAATTGTATTATTATTTGAAATTCTTATCAAGATTCCCATTTATTTACCCGAGGTGCTTTCGTGCACGAAGACATACACCTCAAACCCAACCGGCCATCTACTGGCAACCCGTGAAGTTACATTATTTCCTATCTCTAACTCCTCCTCAAGCTTTCATTTCTAGCTAATTATTTCTGGTTCCTTTTACCCAACCTCTTCTATGCTAGAAAGGATGTCCTAGTTTGAGGAGGAACTCCCTCAGCACCGACTTCGAGAATGCATCACTGAGAGGGAACTTCTTTCCTTCCACAGGACGGGATGTCACAGCAACTCCCTCTCCTCGTAGAGTTGCCTGGGGAAATTCAATATTCCAATCCAGTTTCTGCTAGAGGATTTGTTTTGCCGTGAAAATTGTACTATTTTTTTATCTAACAAAGCTGTGAGCATTATTTATTGGCGAGGCCAAACATCTCATGGCCCTCGGGAGTCGAACCCAAAATCTCCAGCCTTTCCGGAGCATATCCAATTTGGGACGGATAATGTGCTCATGTGTCTCAGGGGGAGTCCGCTTGACCTGCAGATGCCGAAGCACAAAACTATAACATTTGATAATTCGTTCTTTGTGGAGTCTGTGAGGTTGTGGAATGGAATCCGGGCGGAGGGCCAGGTACATCCGATTTCGGGAATATTTGTTAAATAAGCAGAGGGGGTTGGGTGGATGAATCGCACCCCTTTAGGGAGAAGGGAGAGCATACGTCTTATACTCTTATACTTGTATACCATCCATGTGAGTGTAAATTTTCTGTGCTCAAAAGCCTCAGAGCAAATAAATAAATACCAGTATCTATCTATCTAGGGGTGCTGTTTATTGCACCAGATCACCGGACCCTCGACCTACACCAATTAAACTCACTTCCCCTTATATGCAGTTAGTCGTTCAAGTCACTAACAAAGTGAACAACTTTAAAGAAAAATTTTCCACTTGTGCGCCGCTTGTTAAACCAGTAGAGGGACAGACATCTGGGTCTGCTCTAACACTGTAAGCATCAAAGCCTTTTTTATTTGTGAAAACTATCCAGAGCCAGGGACAAAAGGGAGGTATAGGGACTGACTATCTGTATCAGTTCGCTTGAGTTTTGATTAGAGCTTAGACTCATGATGTTTATTAATTTATAAATGTATTTTATAAAAAATTTTGTCTACATATACCTGCATCTATTTGTTGGTTGCATAGCTTAAAGACACTTGTTCTAAGTTTTAGAGTTGTTTTCTCTTATGGCAGCGTATTCTTTTGGTTGATACAGATAATAGAAACACGCCCTCTTTGTGTCTAGATATCCTCTATGACAAACTGATCTAGCTAGTTGATTATATTTCTTTAGTATTCATTGGATGAATTAAAATTGACTTACAAAAGAAGCAGTAGGCCTGTAGTTGAAGTAGATAGAAGATATTTAGAGAACTCACCTGAAACAAAGAAAGATATAAAGTAGTTAGTTTAATTCCTCATTTCCGGTATGCACGTGCAATCTTTCATTCATTCATTCATTGGTAACATTGTACAATGCTTCAATCAAACCCATTTTAATGTACTCGTTCACTGTTTGGTCCCCATATTATGAGAAGCATATAAAAAGAATCGAACGAGTTCAACATAAATTTTTATCATATGCAGCATTCAAGTTTAATTTTCCAAACCCGTCACTAAGGCATGATTATTATGAAATTCAAAACTTAACAAATTTGAGCACACTGAAATCGAGCAGAGACTATATTGACGCCTGTGTACTATACAATATCTACAATCATAATTTCGCGATTGAAATCTTTGTTTAATATAGATACTCGTTTAGATGTTTAAGAACATTTAAGATCGAACCACACAGAATGTCGTATGGTCTTTGTTCACCAATAAATAGATTGTCGAGATTGGGCAATGATAGTGATTGCCCGTCTCTGAACGCTCCAACAATAAATCAATTCAAAAAAGAAGCAAAATTAAGATTGTTAAAAAAATAATTTAATTATTGAATATTTAATTGTAAATTGGGCAAGTTGCCTGTTGTAAATAAATAAATAAATATTTTATTGTGCCTTTCTTTTAAGCAAGTGAGTATTTCTTGTTATCTTCGAATAAATAACCTCCTGAGTTTGACATTTTTAGGTTAATTTTCGGCATAAGCTGTTTCTTGCACAAGCATGCCTAAGGGAATTTGTGCATGATGATCTAAAAAGATTGCACATGCATGCTTGTCAAGTTTGCAGCTACCTTTAAACATAAACCTAAAATTCACTCAGAATTTATAGATAGTGTGTGTGTATATTATTGTAATCCAAATTATTGTTTGTGAAATTGATAATTAAGTCCAACTAATTCCATCCCAGGGAAATACGTAATAGCTCTCTCTGTCTCTCTCGCTCTTATTGACCATTAATTCGAAAATATTCTGGATTATTGTTATTACCACCTGTCATTTCGGCTGAGTGACCTACCTATTATGCTACCTAATTTTGTGCCTTTGTGGCTTTTATGGCAACGCCACTGCACCAAATTGCCAACTACTCCTGAGAGGTGGTTAATACCCCCGTTTTATTGGGACATTTTTAATTTAATTAGAAAAGGTATAAAAAGATATTGCTTTCATTTTACTTTCCTATACTTTTAATTAATTAAGTTTCGTATGTAATTATAATATTGACTCTGGGTCATTGCCTAGTGGTAGAATTCTTGCCTCTTGTGCTAATGTTCGGAGGTCGCATCCCGCATGCAAAAATTTATTTCAATCGAATTGGCTACCAATAAATTGACACCGTGTCGCGTGGCAACTCCGAGAAATCAGCGTGTGGAACGTCACTCGGTAGCCATTGATGTTATTGTATTTAAATCTATAACCCCTAAATGGCCTCTGTAGCCGGAAAGGGTTTAAAAAATGAGACGGTGTCCAATGACGAAAAAGAGCTTAAAACAGAGTTATAATAAATAATAAGGGAATACAAGACAGCCGAAAACAATTAAAGAAAAAAATATCTTTATTTCCGCTTTATTTAATACAAATTTCGACGTTTCCGCCTTCCTCAGGACATGTAAAAATGTTTGCTTTTAGCTTTTGGCAACTCCTAACCTATTGTAGGTGCAAACATTCATCAAATATCATGACCTCTGGTTTAAGAGTCTTCTAACCACTTATCTTCTGAGTTTACACGACACAGGATTAGTTAGTACTAAACTCGTGTAAACTCTACAGTTCAAACAAGCAGTGCAGAAAGATCTATGGTTTCATTCAAAATCCGATCCAATAAATCATATAGAACAATATGCCAGTTCAATGGACAAAATCCCCCAGGCAACTCTACGGGGAGAGGGAGTTGCTGTGACACATCCCGTCCTGTGGAAGGGATATAAAGAAGTTCCCTCTCAGTGATGCATCCTTCGAAAGGAGTCGGTGCTGAAGGAGTTCTTCCCTAGCATAAAAGAGGACCACCAGAAATAAGGATTAGTTCACTAGCTAGAAACGAACGCAAAAGGAGTTAGATATAGAAAATAATATAACTTCATGGGGTGCCCGTAGATGGCTATGGCCAGCGGCCCGTTGGGTTTGAGGTGTGTGTTATTTCATGCACGTCAGATAAATAAACTGGAATCCCGTCAGGAATTTCAAATAAATAAATTTACAATAAATAAATGAACAAAATGTCGTGATGGTGAGAATAATAATTTTTTTAATTTGTTAAAAAATAATATGCAACTCTACTAGGGGGAGGTAGTTGCTATAACATCTCGTCCTGTGGAAGAGACGTTAAGAACGTTCCCTCTCAGTGATGCATTCCTCCAAAGGAGTCGGTGCTGAGGGAGTCCCTCCTCAAACATCCCCCCTAGCATAGAAGAATTTGGATAAAAGGAACCGGAGAATAAGGTAGTTCACTAGCTAGAAACGAACGCAGTTGGAGGAGTTAGAGATAGGAAATAATGTAACTTCACGGGGTGCCGGTAGATGGCTATGGCCAGAGGCGGTTGGGTTGAGGTGTGTGTCTTCTTGCACGAGAAGCACCTTGGGTAAATAAAATGACGATTTCAAAATAATAATAATAATAATTACACTTTTTTTTGTAAAATAGCTAAAATTGTATTATTTAGTAGTGAGGGAGAGATTTTCACTCCGTGATCTAGTTGAATAAGATGAAGAAGCTGGGTGTATTAAAAAAAAAAGAGCCGGAGTAAAGAAAAGAACAAAAGGGAATATAAATTTCACCCTTTTCTACGACCTCCATAATTGCAGAGACCATTATGCGGTTTAGAACCGAAGAAAGAATGAATGAATGACAAAACACACACACACACACAGAGTGAGGTCACAGATGACTTGCTTCTTGGTGGATAGAGAGACCAAGACTTGGACGATGTCATTCAAAGCAATCGGCTTGGTCTTTGATCAGAAAGGGGATATAAAGAGAATCGATCGTCCAAGGCAGGCAAGGCAGTCTCTACAACTCTAATATCACATTTTCCAAGCAATGTTAAACAAATGTCTCTCTCTCTCTTTCTTTTTTTTCCCTTCTTCTTCTTCTTTCTTTCACAAAAGGAGCAATTTAACCAGCTTTTCGAACACGAACAGATCCTATTTGCCCTCTCTCTGAGAAAGAAAGAAAGAAAACTGTTTTTTTTTTTTTTATCTCTATTAAAATTGATAAAGACTTGTTTTTGAATCGATGACCTTTTTTTTCTTTTTACAAAAAAAAAAAAAAAAAAAAAAAAAACGAAATGGTTCTGCAGATTTTAATTTACTGTCTCTATTAAAGCACACTAAATGGAGGATAGTGGTTCACACGTCACTTGAATGCGAACCACTACTAATGATGGGGGGTCAAATCCTCAAGCAGGCACTAGATTGGAATATTACCCCCTTTACCCCCTTCCTTTCCTATACAAAATTCATATCATTTTACCTGTTTTTTTCTTTTGAAATTTTTTCTGCTTTGCGGAAAATATTTTTTTCCCCTCTCGTGGACGAAATTTTTCTTTTTGCGTGCGCGCCTCATTCCAACTTTTTCAGACTCAGGTTTCGGCTGGTTTTTGGCCGAAACCGAATATTTGGTCGTTTCCTAATATTTATTTATTAAAGAAAAATCAGAAACAAATTGGCTTAGGTGAGAGTGAGTATTTTCTTTCTCTTTTTAAATGATCATTAAAAATTAAGGTTTTTTTTTTTTTTAAATTCATCATCAAAATGAAGATTGATTGCCCTAATGAAGCCCTGAAGACAAAGAGAGAGAGAGAGAATTCCAGGTCACTAGCTACAAACTAAAGTGATTAATTATTATCTCCCTCATTGAACAATGTTACAAAAACAATAAACAAAAGAAACACACAAAAGAGAAAAGACTACTTTTAATTTACTCTTACTACGGTGCTCGTTAATATCTTAACATGTAAATAATAAAACTGATGAGGCCAAAGGGGGGGGGAATCATTTATTAATTAAAAGAGTGTTAATGATAATGAAATATCAATTTATAAATAAAAAATCTGGTGTGACAAGCACAGCACACAACTTTCTCTTATCTCCGGCAATCGAAAGTTGTGTGCTGTGCTTGTCACACCAGATTTTTCGTGTCGACAGACATATATTTAGTTTCCGCAAGATGTAAAATTTATAAGTATGGGAAAATATTTATATTTTGTTACCATGGCAACCATTTCTCCTATCTTTCCTATGAAATACAAGAGTAAAGTGGTCTTCAGAAAATTTCAATGGCAAAATGAGAATATACATTTTAAAGAGCATCTAAAAAATAATTGATTTTTGAATTTTCATCAAAATCGTTGAAGTGAATTTAGAGAAAATCGAAAAAAAACTGAAAAAGTACATCAGGAAAGCACTAGTACTCTTTGGCCGATTTTGATGAAAAGCTTATTTTCACGCCCTAGGGGGATGCTTAACTTAAATATAAAATTTCAACATCCTAACTCAATTCGTTCATGCTTTAAATTGAACCAAGTCAGACACACATACAGATAGACAGACAGACCATGTCCCGAAAACCACTTTTTTGGACTCAGGGAACCTCAAAAAAGTGTATATCCTTCAAAATCTCGACATCGAATTTTTGACAAAACCAATACTTTCTTTATATATATATATATATATATGTATATTAACATATACATATAGGTAAGAGAAAGTAAAAATCGAGTGGAAAATAAATTTTAGGAGGGGCGGTGAGGGGGGGGGAGCGATAGAACTTTCTGAGGTCTGGAATACCATTTTTCAATTATTTACACCCTTTATTATAATGTATTCACTAGAAACGGTGTATTGGAATATTGGATCACACCACAATAGCTCCCAGGGAACTCTACGAGGAGAGGAAGTTGTTGTGACATTATGTCCTTTGGAAAGGACCTAAAGAAGTGTCTCTCTCAGTGATGTATTCTTCGAAAGGAGTCGGTGCTGAGGAAATCCCTCCTCAAACTAGGACATCCTCCCTGGCCTAGGAGACAAGAACTAAGGATTAGCTCCTCAAAGCAAGATGAGTAGTTAGAGATAGGAAATAATGGGGTACCGGTTGGGGTGTGTCTTCGTGCACGGATATTTTTACAACGCTTTTATTAACTTGCTTTCCTGTTTTTCCGACAAATTTGCAAATCGAAATTTCGACCACTTCTACTTAACCTAGAGCTTTGAAATTTTATACACGTATGTAACTCCCGTGACAATGCAATATTTGATGTGTCTCATCTTTGTAAGTCAATTAATTTCCAAATGGCGGCCGATCAATTAAAGTGGGGGTAAAATATTATAATCAAAATTTCTCCTATTTATAATTAATTTAGAGTTTTGAGCATTAGCAGATGTGTTCAATAGACTTTACTCTACAAAATGTGCTATTCAAAATTATTAAAAATTCAAAAAATTCAAAATGGCGGTCAATTAATCACGTTTCCATTGTTCGGTCCGACAAAGTTAGCGATTGAAATTACGACTAGTTCTACTTAACCTAGAGCTTTGAAATTTTATACACATATGTAACTCCCGTGACAATGCAATATTTGATATATCTAATCTTTGTAGGTGAATTAATTACAAAATGGCGGCCGATTAAAAAAAGTGGGGGTAAAACATTATAATCAAAATTTCTCCTATTTATAATTAAGTTAGGGTTTTGAGCATTGGCAGAGCTGTTAAATAGACTTTATTTTAAAAATGTGCTATTCAAAATTATTAAAAATTAATTAAATTGAGATTAGCGGCCAATTAATCACATTTCCATTGTTCGGTCCGACAAAGTTAGGCGATTGAAATTACGACCAGTTCTACATAACCTAGAGCTTTGAAATTTTATACACGTATGTAACTCCCGTGACAATGCAATATTTGATGTGTCTCATTTTTGTAGGTCAATTAATTTCCAAATGGCGGCCGATCAAAAAAAGTGGGGGTAAAATTTTATAATCAAAATTTCTCCTATTTATAATTAATTTAGAGTTTTGAGCATTAGCAGAGGTGTTCGATAGACTTTACTCTACAAAATGTGCTATTCAAAATAATTAAAAATTAATTAAATTGAGATTAGCGGCCAATTAATCAATTTCCATTGTTTGGGCCGACAAAGTTGCGGATTGAAATTACGACCAGTTCTAGTTAATCTAGAGCTTTGAAATTTTATACACATATGTAACTCCCGTGACAATGCAATATTTGATGTGTCTCATCTTTGTAGGTGAATTAATTACAAAATGGCGGCCGATCAAAAAAAGTGGGGGAAAGTTTTATAATCAAAATTTCTCCTATTTATAATTAATTTAGAGTTTTGAGCATTAGCAGAGGTGTTCAATAGACTTTACTCTACAAAATGTGCTATTCAAAATAATTAAAAATTAATTAAATTGAGATTACCGGCCAATTAATCACGTTTCCATTGTTCGGTCCGACAAAGTTAGCGATTGAAATTACGACCAGTTCTACTTAACCTAGAGCTTTGAAATTTTATACACGTATGTAACTCCCGTGACAATGCAATATTTGATGTGTCTCATCTTTGTAGGTCAATTAATTTCCAAATGGCGGCCGATCAAAAAAAGTGGGGGTAAAATTTTATAATCAAAATTTCTCCTATTTATAATTAATTTAGAGTTTTGAGCATTAGCAGATGTGTTCAATAGACTTTACTCTACAAAATGTGCTATTCAAAATAATTAAAAATTAATTAAATTGAGATTAGCGGCCAATTAATCAATTTCCATTGTTTGGGCCGACAAAGTTGCGGATTGAAATTACGACCAGTTCTAGTTAATCTAGAGCTTTGAAATTTTATTCACGTATGTAACTCCCGTGACAATGCAATATTTGATGTGTCTCATCTTTGTAGGTCAATTAATTTCCAAATGGCGGCCGATCAAAAAAAGTGAGGGTAAAATTTTATAATCAAAATTTCTCCTATTAATAATTAATTTAGAGTTTTGAGCATTGGCAGAGGTGTTAAATAGACTTTATTCTAAAAAATGTGCTATTCAAAATCATTAAAAATTAATTAAATTGAGATTACCGGCCAATTAATCACGTTTCCATTGTTCGGTCCGACAAAGATAGCGATTGAAATTACGACCAGTTCTACTTAACCTAGAGCTTTGAAATTTTATACACGTATGTAACTCCCGTGACAATGCAATATTTGATGTGTCTCATCTTTGTAGGTCAATTAATTTCCAAATGGCGGCCGATCAAAAAAAAGGGGGGTAAAATTTTATAATCAAAATTTCTCCTATTTTTAATTAATTTAGAGTTTTGAGCATTAGCAGAGGTGTTCAATAGACTTTACTCTACAAAATGTGCTATTCAAAATTATTAAAAATTCAAAAAATTCAAAATGGCGGCCAATTAATCAATATCCATTGTTTGGTCCGACAAAGTTAGCGATCGAAATTACGACCAGTTCTAGTTAATCTAGAGCTTTGAAATTTTATACACATATGTAACTCCCGTGACAATGCAATATTTGATGTGTCTCATCTTTGTAGGTCAATTAATTTCGGCCTATCACAAAAAAGAGGGGGTGAAATTTATAATCAAAAATTTCTCTTCTTTTAAAATACAAATTGTCTTATTGTATCGTGTATATGTATATAACTCATACGTATTAATATTTTATTACAAAAACTAAAAAGAGTTAAATAAAATAATATAAAAAAAAAATTTAAAAACAACGCTTTTATAAATGTACTAAAAAGAGAAAAATAATTATGTATAATTTCTTTAAAATTATATTAAAAATTAATATATGTTACTAAAACTAAAAGCGTTGGGCGCGCAAATTAACAATCTCTTGCAATTTGCATTGCAGAGGATCAACTAACCTTAATTCACCGATACTTGAATCAAAAAATAAAAATAAAATAAAATAATCTAACTAAAACATTTGAGTCACTTCAAACTGTTTTGCCTAACTACCCGCCAAGTCTATGGTATGAAAATGTATTCATAAAACATATAATAGGCCTATTTATACAATTAAAATTTGCAAATCCCGCGCCCAACGCTTTTAGTTTTAGTAACATATATTAATTTTTAATATAATTTTAAAGAAATTATACATAATTATTTTTCTCTTTTTAGTACATTTATAAAAGCGTTGTTTTTAAATTTTTTTTTATATTATTTTATTAATTTAAGATCTTTTCCGACATCGAGGGCCATTTAGACCAAAGAACTATACTGATCTATGACTCAGGTGCTAACCCTATCTAGGTAATAAAAGTATATCTAATGAATAAAATTTGAATGAAACAAAATGTTTTTTTTAAGGGCACTATACGTAATAAAATGTAAATTTTGAGAGCCTCGTATTGATTTTCTATTAGTATTTACTTTATTTTAATGATGGAAGGAATTAAGTAAACACCCACACACACATGTACATAGGGTTTAATGAAAGTGGATTGCATGCACAGCAATAAACAACAAAGGTTACACACTACAATCAACTAACTCTCCTTTTAATTTCACTTTATTGTACGTAACTAGTTCCTAGTACTACTACTACAAAGGTAAATTAAAAAAAAAAAAAAAAAAAAATTAATTTTGTCTCTCAATCGATCAACCTGAAAAATTGGATAAAATTGTTTTTATAATAAAAGCCTCTGATCTGATTTCCAATTAGAATTATTTGATTAGACAACAAATCTGGTGTGACAAGCACAGAACACAACTTTCAAAGGTAGGGGGAAAGTTGTGTGCTGTGAGTCACACCAGATTTTTCATGGTCAATTCATTAGAACAATGGAGCCCCTTGGCTGGCAGAATATTATCAATCAAATAATTTACCCTAGGGCTTGGTGTAGTTGGTTGCGGGTTCGGACCCCAGGCAGTCCGATGATTTTATTTAAGCTATTTGGATACCAAATGGCTTAAATACAATGCCTGGACCCCCAATAGATGTTATAAATAATAACGATCTCAGCCAAAAACATCGGAGATGCAAAAGGGGCGCCTCGCATTATTACTTTTTTGCCTAGCGTCGGGGTGAAATCAAAAAAATGCGCCTGCTCTTTTCTGATTTATATAAAAGCGAGGAAATATTTTCACTTAAATAAAACCCCTACAGAATTTTATTTGTTTCATATATCCTCGCTTTTATATAAATCAGAAAAGCGAGGCGCATTTTTTTGATTTCACCTCGACGCTGGGCAAAAATAATGCGAGGCGCCCCTTTTTGCATCTCCGATGTTTTTGGCTGAGATTTCACTTCTTTTTGTGAAATATTACATGAAAATATTATTTATTAATTTTTGTTTATTAAATATTAAGTTATCCCATGAATAGATCTTTTAATATGCATTCCAAACAGTAAAAATTAAATACATCGTTTGGTATCCATTCGAAACGATAAACATAGGATTTCACCAAATTTTAAAAATTTTATTTTTGTTATGTTGGTAGAATGTAAATACATCGTTTGGTATCCATTCGAAGCGATAAACATAGGATTTCACCAAATTTTATAAAATTTTAGGTTTTTTATTTTTGTTATGTTGGTAGCACTCCTTCTTATCACGTTAATCTATTTCTATCTAAATGGATCTATCCTAAAAAATTTTTGTTCCATTAGGGATGAAAATTACTAATATTAATATATATGTTCCTAGATGACGTCATCAGGGAGCAAAATAGTTAGAATTGTCTTTTGGCCATGTTAAAGATAGGACAAATTTGAAATTTTGAATACCTCTCAAAAAGTCACTTTTGATCCAAAATGAAATTTTATATCAAAGGTATCGGGTTTTCGATAGTATCTATTTGTATTTTAAATTTCATCCTAATCGGTCCAGCAGGGAAACCTGTAGCTTTGTCTAAAAATTTGAAAATTGAAGAAAAGAATGAAAAAAAAAGAAAAGAAAAGAAAAAAAAGGAAAAATAAGAGACTAACTTTTGACCTTCCGAAATCGGCAAAATCTCAACTTTGAGCCTCTGCCATTCTTTTTGGGACTGGAATTTTTTTTTGAATTCGTGCTCAAAATAATCCTTATTTATTCTAGTTTAATATAAAAAAAATTTGGCTCCGATATCTTAAAAACTTTTTGAGATATTCGCCCAGAAAGAGAAAAGTTTCTCAAAAAATTTTTTCACGTCCCTATCTTTTATTAAGGATTTAAAATCATTCTTGATAATATAGTCTAGGGACGACTCGTCCATCTAAATGCAATGGGCCATTGGCATCTATTGGAATGTCAACTAAATGGTAGTATTAAGAGTTTCTTTGCTTTCTTTTGCTTTTCACATGCTCGGCGACGAGTCGCTCCCGCGACTCTTGATTATCGTATAAAGTCTTATATGCAGAGGCGTACCGAGGCAGTTGGGGGCCTGTGGCGGACCGCCCCCCCTCGGTACGCCACTGAATTGTAGGCCTTCATCAGCTAAGCTAAAACGATATTAAAAAAATGTTGTAAGTAAATGTAGTTAGTAAAAACACTCAACTCGTACAAAGAAAATTCGCTATTTATTTACCATAAGTGCACTGGTACAGAGGTTGGCACCTACTACCTCTTTAAAGGGTTCTGATCCGGGTTTCGATCAGGACTAGGAACCGACCGAAGTTTCGGTTTCGACCAGTTTCGACCAAAATTCAAAGTCAAATGATTTTCTCAAGAGGGAAAAAGTTAAAAAAAAAAAAATGATATGAATTTTGTATAGGAAATACAAGTTTCGGTTGTAAATCTTGTTTCGGTCGGACCCTAATCAGAATGCATATACGGTATTTCATGATTAAATCCCAATCGTTCTGCTCGTTTTTCTACTATTATTATCATTTGAAATATAAAGACACACACCTCAAACCCAACACTGGATATTGGCTGTAGCCATCTACCGGCAGCTCATGAAGTTACATCATCTTCTATCTCTAACTCCTCCTCCTGAGCATGAACTAATCTTTTTTTTATGGTTCGTGTTATCCAACCTCTTCTAAGCTAGGGACGATGTCCTAGTTTGAGAAGGAACTCCCTCACCACCGAATCCTTTAGAAGAATGCATCACTGAGAGGGAACTTTCATAGTACGGGATGTCACAGCTAGGGACACGAAAAAAGTATCGATACTTCCTGGTATCGATACTTTTGTTTCGATACTAGTACTTTTTTTACTCGATACTTTTCTTTCGATACTTTACTCATATGAGTACTTGATTGCCGGTATCGAATGAAAAGTACTCATTCAAATTTCATTTTTTTTTTTAAGTTTTTTCGGCATCTTAGGCCATATAGACAGACTTTAAACGTTATATAAATATTTTAATTGCGATTCTGCCAAAGAATATCGCATATTCTTTTTTTTCTTGATATATTTAAATAGTAAGTTGATATACATGTATAACAATTGGTCGATATTTGTGTGATAGACTTTATTCCATCATATTCCTAATAATTATTTATTAATAATTGAAAATTTGATACTTTTTAATAAAAACCCTTTCATTTAATGACATTAAATTTCTAATTTAATTTTTTTTGTATTATTGCAAACTGTATTTACTAAATTTGAAAGTGCGCAAATATTACATAGAAAGGCCAATATATAAACTAATAAAAATACTGGTCGACAAGGTTCTCTTCACAAAGAAATCTGATAAGTGAATTTAGTACATTTTTTTAGAGTGAATTCAGATTTGTAGTTAGAATTTTTCCATCAGCCGTTTAGAGCTCTTTTTCTATTAAAATATTTTTCTATATATCTCTCTAAAAGTGTGCCTGATGGGGAAAAACTGAAATGATATTTAAATTTATGAAAAATATTTCTAGAATCTCATATCTATATCCTTATTCTTGTGAAAAAAAAAAGGTTCATTTTTGTCGACCAGTGAAAATGGACAGACTTTTATTTTGGCGAAATCCGTATTTTGGTTGAGAAAGCCCCCTCCTTCTGGTGCTCATTACTTTGGGAAAAATGGCATACCATTATACCCCTTTGATCTTCCGTTGAGCCCTTTGAACGACGTCAGGAGCCTAAGATGCCGAAAAAACTTTAAAAAAAGAGGAAAAATACTCATACTTAAAAAAATACTCGATACTTGGTGGTATCGATACTTTTCATCCGATACTTTCTGGTATCGATACTTTCCTTTCGATACGATACCAAGTACAAGTATCGATACTTTTTTTTCGATACCGTATCCCTAGTCACAGCAACTTCCTCTCCTCGTAGAGCACTTTTGTGATCAATTCCAATATTTCAATCCAGTTTCTGCTTAAGAATTTGTTTAAATTTTTATTTAATGAAAAAATCCTGTACGTCCGGGATTTGAACACAGATCTCCTTTGTAGAAGTCTATTTCTAGTCCGCTAAACCAGAGAGCTTCTATTTCAAATAATTTATAATAAATAAATATTTTCTATTAGCATAATCTATTTACAGTATTTTTAATTAACATTTGATATTTTATTTTTTTTCTAATTATAAAATTTATAATAATAATACTAAAATTATAATCCATATAAATCCCGCAATATGCAGCCTATTAGATTAATTAAATAATTACAAGTAATTATTTGTTTACAAAATGCTTTGAGAGTTGAACAAATAAATATAATTATTGACGTTGCTAGTAAATTAATACCAAAATGAAAAAAAAAAAATTGTTTTAATTAAGTACCCTAGCTATTTATCTATCTACTATATAAATATTTGTTTTATTTTCAAAAAAAATTAACGCTCATCAATATATAAAATATATAAATTAAAATACAAATCAATCCACACACACACACACACACATTTGAACACCTAGGCCTATTTAAAATAATTATTTTAGTAAATGTGTAATGCTGGTAATACAACAGCCTTCGGCTGGCTCCCTATCCAAGGGGCGCTTCACCCAATTACAATCGTATTTGTTAAAATAATATTATTTTGTTTTGATAAATATCTTCAGAAAAATGTTTCCAATGGTACTAGCCGCTCTGCCAGCCGAAGGGGCTTCGTTTTTAAAAATCAGTATTTTTTGAAATTCTTATCTGGATCCCTATTTATATGCCCATGGTGCTTTCGTGCACGAAGACACCAACCTCAAACCTAACCGGCTTCTGGCCATATGCACCTACAGGCAGCCCGTGAAGTTACATTATTTCCTATCTCTAACTTCTCCTCCGGCGTTATTTTATAGCTAGTGAATTAATCCTTATTTCTGGTTCATTTTATCCAACCTCTTCCATCTATGGAGGATGTCCTAGTTTGAGGAGGAACTCCCTATGCACCGATTCCTTTCGAAGAATGCTTCAGTGAGAAGGAGCCTTCTTTACGTCCCTTCCACAAGAAAGGGTGTCACAGCAACTCCCTCTCCACGTAGAGTTGCTATTGTGGTGAGATCCAATATTCCAATCCAGTGCCTGTTTGAGGATTTGTTTACATTAAATAAATATTTTTATTTAATGAAAAAATCTGGTGTGACTGGCGCACAGCACACAACTTTCTCTTACCTTCGGTAATCGAAAGTTGTGTTCTGTGCTTGTCACACCAGATTTTTTGTGTCGACAAATATTTAGTTCCCGACAGTACGGAACATATGAATTCAGATGTAAAATTTATAAGTATGGGAAAATATTTATATTTTGTTACCATGGCAACCATTTCTCCTATCTTCCCTATGAAATACAAGAGTAAAGTGGTCTTCAGAAGATTTCAATCGCAAAATGAGAATATACATTTTAAAGAGCATCTAAAAAATAATTGATTTTTGAATTTTAAAAAAAATCGTTGGAGCAAATTTTGAGAAAATCGAAAAAAACTGAAAAAGTACATCAGTAAAGTACTAGTACTCTTTGGCCGATTTTGATTAAAAGCTTATTTTTCCGGTCCCGGGGGTGTTTAACTTAAATATAAAATTTCAACCTCGTAGCTCAATTCCTTCATGCTTAAAATTGAACACACACCCACCCACCCACCCACCCACCCACAGACAGACCATGTCGCGAAAACCACTTTTTTGGATTCAGGGGACCTCAAAACGTGAAGATCCATCAAAATCTCGACATCGAATTTTTGACATGAATCCAATACTTTCTCTCTCTATATATATTACATATATACATAGGTAAGAGAAAGTAAAAAATCCCGCACGGCCAGGGTTTGAACAGGGATCATCTTTGTATATAGAATCCGACACTCTAGCCAGCTACACTAGCGAATTTTTAGAATTATTGTCTACATTTCAATGAACTTTTTTTAATAGTTAAGCTGCTAAAAACGATGGTGAAATTTTTTATCCTTATCTTATTTCACCAAAAAAATAAGTTATATCCCGCCGAATTGAAAAAAAAAAAAAAAATGTGAAAAAGAATTTTTATTTAAATTCTGTTTTCATATTTGAAATCTCATGAAACATGAGAGTTCAAAAAAAGGAATGTTTCTATACTTTGAGTAGGTACTAGTATCATACTTTATTGATATACTTTTTACTTTCTCTTACCTCTATATATGTTAATATATATAGAGAGAGAAAGTATTGCGATCATGTCAAAAATTCGATGTCGAGATTTTGATGGATATACATGTTTTGAGGTCCCCTGAGTCCAAAAAAGTGGGTCCCGCAAATTGGTCTGTGTGTGTGTGTGTGCGTGTGTGTGTGTGTGTGTGTGTGTGTGTGTGTGTGGACAGATTTTTAGCATGAAGGAGTTGAGCTAGCGGATTGAAATTTTATATTTAACTTAGGTACCTTTGAAGAATCTCAAAATAAGCTTTTGAACAAAATCGGCCAAAAAGTACTAGTACTTTACTGATGTACTTTTTCAGTTTTTTTCGATTTTCTCAAAATTCCCTCCAAGGATTTTTTTTAAAATTCATAAATGAACTATTTTTTAGATGCTCTTTAAAATGTATATTCTCATTTTGCCGTTGAAATCTTCTGAAGACCACTTTACTCTTGTTCTTCATAGGAAAGTAGAAATGGTTGCCATGGTAACGGAATTTAAATCTTTTTCTTTTTATTAGATTAAAAAAAAATCAATTATTATTTAAATTCCCATTTATTTTAAATTTATTTGTGTCTTTAATTGTTTCAAAGAAAACATATATGTCTCTCTCCCACTTGCAAACATTATCGTCTCTCTCTACTCTTTTTAAATTCCCTTTCCACCTTATCTTCGCATAGGAACAATGTTAATTTCCTATAGGGATTTGTATGTTAATTTCGATTCAAAAGGGGGTCCCCTTTAGAACTTTTTAGGCATTTAAAATTTTTTTTTTCCAATTCTTATGAAATTTTGTATTTATTTACGATTCTATATTGTGTATAAAATGTCCAAATATGAGATTAAAATTTTTAAAAATAACCATAGTTTATTTGAAGCAGTCAACATTTAAAATGCAAGTTTGAAACTAAGATGCTATCGGAAACTAAATATATCTCGACACAAAAAATCTGGTGTGACCAGCACAGTGCACAACTTTCTCTTACCGAAGGGTAAGAGAAAGTTGTGTGCTGTGCGCCAGTCACACCAGATTTTTTTCGATGTTGTCAAAATTGGCTCTAACGATTTTGTTTAAATCAATTATTTTTTTAGATGCTCTTTTAAATGTATATTCTCATTTTGCCTTTGAAATCTTTTGAAGCACACTTTACTCTTGTACTTCATAGGAGAGATAGGAGAAATGGTTGCTATGGTAACAAAATATAAATATTTTCCCATACTTATAAATTTTACATCTTGAAATTCTAATATACCGTATTTTAGTATTTTTTTAGTATTAGAAATTCTAATATAGCGTACTGTTGGAATCTAAATATATGTCGACACGAAAAATCTGGAGTGACAAGCACAGAACACAACATTCAATTGCCAAAGTTAAGAGAAAGTTGTGTGCTGTGTGACCACTCACACCAAATTTTTTATTCCAAATATCCAATTCGAAAAAAAAAAAAGTATTTCAATAATTCAACCCTATATCAAAATGACTTATCAAATTAAAGATAAAAAAAAAAAAATATACCACACGAGTTGTTTTTTTATTATTATTATTTTTTTTTTTAGGAATTATCAAATTGAATAGCTTTTACTTTTAGTTTGTTAAATCTAATTTACTTTATTCCTCCTCTAAAAGAGAGCGAGTGAGAGGTTTTGGTGGAGAGGGGGAAGGGGAAGGGGGGAAGTGAAATAATTGAAAGGGTCCGCCGCCACCGTCGACAGGAGATTTGTTCCATCCTCACACACACACACACACACAGAACAGAGGCACAGTAAGCAAAAGGGTTGGGTGAGTTGAGGTCCTTATTTTAATGGCCGTCTGTGGCTGAACGCTTGTCAATTGGCACCAGCTATGGATCGCCATTAGCCAATGGTTTTGTTCGTTAAATGAGAGAACTCTAACTTTTTTTTTTTTTAATTTCTATTTATCTATAGTCGCAAAGGGACTGCGGCTTTTGTTGCCAGATGAGTGTCTAACTTAAAAATAAAATTTCAATCTCCTAGCTCTTTTCGTTCTTGAGATATTTTGTACACGGACACACACACACAGATCATGTCGCGATAACTACTTTTTCGTACTCAAAACGTGTATATCCATCAAAATCTCGACATGGAATTTTTTACAATAATCCAATACTTTCTATATTTATATTAAACATATACGAGGGTATTTTTTTTGACTTTGAGGATGTACAAGATTATATAACTCACTAAATGTATTTCGAAGTTTACTTGTTCCAGGATTCAGATGGAATTGAATGACTTATAATAAAAAATTATTTTATACAAAAATTTTTTATTTTTCAGGAATTACAACCATGACGACTGGTTTGCGCAAATTTCCCAGTTTCGGTCACTATATGTGACCATCATCAGGCCTAAAAAATCACATATAGTGACCGAAACTGGGAAATTTGCGCAAACCAGTCGTCATGGTTGTAATTCCTGAAAAATAAAAAATTTTTGTATAAAATAATTTTTTATTATAAGTCATTCAATTCCATCTGAATCCTGGAACAAGTAAACTTCGAAATACATTTAGTGAGTTATACGAGGGTGGGCTATGCCAAAAATTATCCGCAAAGTACTGTGAGGTGGAATATTAAGTCCCACCCATGCGTTTTCTACTTGTGATTATTTATTGTTAAAAAAAAAAAAATTATATATTTTTTAATGGAAACTTTCATGGTTCAAACCTAAAAAATTACCAATAATTATTTTCTTTTATAATCATAAATAATACTAATTTATTTCTGTATTTTGAGCTTTCGCTCCTTACATGGATCTGAGTATAATCCTTTATACATTTTCAAAACTCTGGACACCGAATGATAATAAATCTATGTATATAATTCGCTAATGTCCGTCTGTCTGTCACTCTCTATTTAGTCAAATTCCCGTTGGAATTTTGAAATGAAATTTTATATGCATAAAGAGGACCTTCTCGGGATTACAGGAAAATTATTTTCATCCCGATATTCTTATAACTTTATGAGTTATTAATTCTTAAAGTTACGATTTCTCCCATAGAAAATATATAGAGAAAAATATTTAAGTATTCTTTGCATTTGTGTGTTCTATGAATGTAAACAAATCCTCAAACAGGCACTGGATTAGAATATAGTAATGATAATTTTTTTCCATAATTAAGAAAAGGCGATGGTCCGCCGCAGGCGGGCCTGAGCCAGCTTGCGGGGGGTTCAGGGGGCGCCGCGTCTAATATTTTCAAAATTTGGTTAGTCCCTGGATCATAGCACAGTAGAGTTCTTGCTTTTTGAGCCCAGAGAGCGCAGGGGTACGCATTCCGTGACACACTACAAAAATTTATTTCAATTGCATTGTCTACCAACCAAGTGATGGGGCCTAAATCGCCTACGATGCCGACCGAATAAGACTTTAAATTCCTTGAAGCGTGACTTCATTGTTGAACATTTTGTTCTGTAGCATATATATAAATAAAAATATTATGTGTATATTTTTAGTAAGGACTGAATATAGCTAACCGAAACGTCTCCGTTCAGCCTTTTATCCAAGCATTATACGATCACCACCCAAATTATTTCCTAAACCTAGATTTATCATTTTTTTTTTTTAGACCACGCCTCTTGAAAATTAAATAACAGAAATATATTCTCAATTATGTGTAAATTTTATCCTTCTGAAAAAAAAAAAAAACTCTTCTAGAATTAAATCAATTATTGCACGCGAATGCAAAAGAATACATGCAACATTAAACCCTAAGGGATTAAAAAAAAGCCATATGACTTGCAAAAGGGACGCATCGCATTTACTACAACATGTCGTAATGTAGTATTGTAGAACGAGAGAGAGAGAGAGTCAATTTGCATATCTAGTCATATAAACTCTCTCTCCACGCCCTCTCTAAAAAGACATTAAAAAAAAAAAGAAGAATCGTTCATATAAATCATGCACGTATTTCAATTCAATTGAAAAAATCCCTAACTAATAAATAAGTGAGAAAGAGAGGGAGAAAATTTATTTGATTAAATTTCGTGTAGAGAGAGTAAGTATTTAAGTGAGAATTTCCTTTTTTTTTTTTTTACTTTATCATCATGTGAATAAAAGGATAAAAGAGATGTTCTATTTTTTTTTATTGCATTGGCGAATATCAATAATATTTGCTTCATTTAAATTGTACAATAATTTTAAAATTCTAAAAGCTGCATTTTAGGAAAAAAGTTATTTATTATCTTAATGGAAACCTATTTATTAAGCTTACATAATAATAATAATGAAATAATTAATTATTAAATAAATATTTATTAAAATAAAAAGGTATAACAATTAGAAATAAATAAAATTTATAAATAGGTCATTATTAAAAATAAATTTATAAAATTTTTCTTTATTTTCATTTGTTGAACCTTTAATTTTATAAATTTGTTTTTAATAATGTCCTATTTATAAATTTTATTTATTTCTAATTGTTGTATCTTTTTATTTTAATAAATATTTATTTAACAATTATTTAATTAATTGAATTTAATTTCCATTAAAAACAATGAGATTTAATTATTTTTAATAATTTATTTATTTCGTGAAATAAAGAATAAAAATTTTATTTTACAAAATGTTAAGAATTGAAAGTCATTTTTACTATAATCCAAAGAATTTCCTGTTCCACTAGTTAAAACATTCTTAAATTTAATTAAATTACTTTCTACTTATAGATAAATAAATAACACTAGGTTAAGTTTCAAAAGGATTTTATTTAAGCCTATGCGCATTTCGACGTTAACATCTCCAGAGCTGAGACACAAACCCGCATGTCATAGCTTTGAAGATCACGTATTAAAGTCGAAATGCGCATAGGCTAAAATAAAATCCTTTTGAAACTTAACCTCGTGTTATTTATTTATCTATAATTACATGGTAAATTAATTAAAGTTATTTTATTTCAAAACATATAATGCGCTCTCATTAACAATCGAATTGTTCCCATATGGGTGGCTCGTTCACGAAATAAATAAATAAATAAATAATTGAACAATTAAACCTCATTGTTGTAATGGAAATTAAATTCAATTAATTAAAAAAAAAATTACGGTAATTGTTAAATAAATATTTATTAAAATAAAAAGGTACAACAATTGGAAATAAATAAAATTTATAAATAGATCATTATTAAAAACAAATTTATTAAATTTTTTTATTTATTTTCAATTGCTCTACCTTTTTTTCTAAATCCTTTCACTTAAGTTTGGTCAATGATTTGAATTTTAAAAATATTGTACCAACATTCAAATTGAATTAATTTTTTAAACATTAAAATTTTTTCTCTTGCATAACAAATTTTTTATTTATATATTCTAAAAGTAGACTTTAACCCGAGTAAAATGATATGCAACACTTTTGTTTATATATTATTAAAAATAAAATGTAAGTTGCACTCGGAGCATTGGATAAGAATAAAAATTATTTGCATTATTTAATCTGCATGATTTAATAATAATTTCATTTGAATTTTTTTTTTTTTTTTTAATTATATGTTTTGTGAGATTTAAATTAGAGTTTAAATTTATTATTTTTGTTTTTTTAAATCATTTAAATTTAATTGCGTGTGCAAATCAGACATTTAATAATAGGCTAAAATTAAATTAAATTTAATTTTTTATCTTAATAATAATTAATTATTATATGGAATAATTTTAGAGTGTTTGGTTTAATTGAGAATAATAATTAGGCCTACCTCCCACCACCTCATATTAATTTAATTTAACGTTAAAAAAATATATAAATATTATTTAAAATTCACTTGAAGAAGAAAATTATATAATTATTATTGATATTAAATAGACAAAATTTAATATATATCGTTAATTAAAGAATAATAATTGTGAGATTTAATTATTTTTAATTCTTAATTTTCGCTTTAACTCCGCAACTACTTGACGGATTTTTATCGAATTTTTTTTAACGTGTAACATAAATTTTCGTGTTGATTTTAACGAAGGTTTTATTATCGGAAAAACCATAATAAATTAATTAGATTTTAAATTTAAATTAATGAGATGCAGAGAGAAAACTAAACAATGATTTTTGTTTAGTTATAATAAAATTTCAACTGGAAAGATTTTTTAAAATGGAAAAAAGTCCTTGTGACGTGGAATAGAGGTAGAGATCTCCCTTCACTTGCTGTTACAGGTGATGGAATTTTTCTAAATCAAGTTCTAAAGGTGCAATTCCTTTGCAATGACTGAAACGGCTAGAGACGCGCGACTGAAGCCGCTAATTACTTCTTTTGTGTAATTGAATGGAACCGATTCCTATGGCGCGTATGCATCGACGCTACAAAAACGACACTAACGACTGGACTGCTACCATGAGCAGTCAGAGTCGTAACTGTCGCGCACCGCCATTTTTGCCACGGTCTACCTCAAATCTTTTAAATATATTTCGGGCTTGATAAATAAATAAATAAAAAGTAAAAATGAATGATTCTAAATTTGCAGAGCATGTTTTGCAACACCCATGTTTATTTACTTCAAAAAACACTCAATATAAAAATGCAAAAATCAAATTTTCTTTAATTAATAAAATATAATTTTATATAATAATAATAATAGAAATATTTTTTACTTAAAATTTAGTAAAAATATATATTAAAATAACTAGAATTAGATTTATGTATGTTTATTTTGAAATAAATTTATTGGGAAAGAATAAAGTATCATTCAAGTAAATACATCTATTTTAAAGAGATGGCGGGTGGTTCAAATTGCTTTCTTTTTTTGTATTGATTTATTTAAGGTTTTTTTCGGCATCTATGGCCATTTAGACTCCGTGCCTATTTATTTAAATTGATTGGTAGCCAAAAAATTAGCCATTTTCTAAAAGGTTGACAAAAGTGATTACAAATTGTTTTTATAAAAATAGAAATATATACTCTAGTCGTCTCAGACCTTGCATTGGAGGCTGGTGGGGGAGGCAAAGATGCAATGTCCGCCGGAAGCGGGCAGTGCTGTTAGTTTTCTCTTCCCCTTTGCATTGAGTTCAACACTCATATCAGATTATTGTAGAAATTGAAGTTATTTTATTACAGAGAAAAAAAAAGAGAATTAATGATTCAAGAAGAAATGAATTTAATTAAAAATCATAAATAAAAAAAAAAAATATCATGTAGCTACTATTTTTTTTTTTATTATTAAATCCTTTTGCTTGCCAGTGAGTTATTTTATTTTTTAATATTTGATATTTTTTTTAAATAAAGTAGATATGCTATACGTAATAATAGACTAATATATATTTTTTTTAATGAAAATTTTATTACAAGTTGAAATTATTTGACCTTTTATAAAATAGATAAAGCCAAATAAAACATACTTGTGATATTGCTTTTTGTTGGTGGGCTAAGCGCCCACCAGGCACTCAACCTACAACAAAAACTCATCATATATTTAAGGGGAAGTGGCCTGGTGGAGTGGAGATCCTGGGTTCGATTCCCCGGGGGCCATGGGGCGCTTGACCCACCAACAAAAAGCATACTCAAAATCATGTTAAATATATCTATGACTAGTCAAGTCCGAATCGAGGTATTTCGAGTATATACGAGTATCGTTCAATAAGTTCTTAGAAAAACCACAAGATTGCGCTCGTAGCGTCGAAATTTGTTTGTATTTATTAAGCATCATTACCCACTAGAGAGCTGACAAAATTTCAGTTATATAGACCACATAGTGTCATTGTTATTGTCGATTGATGTAAGCTCTACGGGGAGAGGGAGTTGCTGTGACATCTCGTCCTGTGGAAGGGACGTAAAGAAGGTTCCCTCTCAGTGATGCATTCTTCGAAAGGAGTCGGTGCTGAGGGAGTCCCTCCTCAACTAGGACATCCTCCTTAGCGTAGTAGAAGAGATTGGATAAAAGGAATCAGAAATAAGGATTAGTTCACTAGCTGGAAACGAACGAAGGAGGAGGAAATGATGCAAATTCACGGGGTGCCGGTAGATGGCTACTGACCAGAGGCCGGTTGAGTTTGAAGTGTGTGTCTTCGTGCACGAAAGCACCTCGGGTAAATAAACGGGGATCCCGATAGGTTCAAAATAATTAAAAAAAAAAATGATTTTTATCCTTAGAGAGTTCGGGAACGGGGCTTGGATTGGATAAAGACGGACAGACGGTCAGACACACAGCTCATACACTGGAGGAGGTGAAATTTTTTTAATAAGCCAGATTTATTTATTTATTTATGTATTTATAACCATTTTGGTTAGTTTGAATATATTTTAATACATTAGTAAATCTGTTTAGTTTTTTTACTTTCACTTACCCTATAATATGTTAATAATAAATAGAGAAAAAGTATTGGATTCATATAAAAAATTCGATGTCGAGATTTTGATGGATATACACGTTTTGAGGTCCCCTGAGTCCAAAAAAGTGGTTTTCACGACATTGTCTGTGAACAAAATATCTCAGGATCTAAAAGGGCTACGAGGTTGAATAAGAAAAGGCGGGGGTCCAGGGGGGCGAAGACCCAGCTGATGATAAAACTAGTCATTATATAAATACATCGCTAAATAGAATATTTATCGAATCTCGGTATTAAAATGAAATATCAATTTGTATTATGAAAATGATTGCTTGTTGTGCTATTATTAATATTTAATATAAAACGATTTTTTTTTTTTTTTTTTTTTTTGTTAAATTTCCATTTAAATAAATCCTGAAATTTTATTATTCTCTATCAATTCACGTTTTGAGTTATAAATAAAATAACAATTATGTATATGTGAACATACATTAATTATGCACTCGCTATACTTTCTTTTTTTAATAGCTCTCTCTAACTAAATGAGAAAATAATTTATTTTTTTACTAGCTGAAAAGCCAGCCCTCCTGTTTTTAAACAAAACAGTCCATGAGTATGATGACGTCACGTTTAATGTTTACTGTAATTTATTTAGAGTCTTTCTAATTGATTGGTACCCTTGCAATCAATTCATTTGTCGCATGCAAACCCCTGAATCCTAGCAAGAACTCCACCAGTTGCGCTTTAAGTTGAATTTTAAGAAAAAAATCTTAAGAGAAACATATTAAGCTTACATAATAATAATGAAATAATTAATTATTAAATAAATATTTATTAAAATAAAAAGGTTCAATAAATGAAAATAATGAAAAATTTAATAAATTTGTTTAATAATAACCTATTTATAAAATTTTATTTATTTCCAATTATTATACCTTTTACAATATCAATATATCTTTAAATGTTAGTTATATATTCACTGTAATGTAACTTACTATAAACTTTTTTTTCATTTTGTACAATAAGCCTACTGTAAAATAAAAACCCAATGGCTAACTGCCGAAAGGGAAACAATAAAAAAAAAAAAATTATTATACCTTTTTATTTTAATAAATAATTATTTAACAATTACAGTAATATTTTAATTAACTGAATTTAATTTCCATGAGAAACAATGAGATTTAATTGTTCGATTATTTATTTATTTCGTGAACGAGGGGCCCACGTTCGAATATGTTCTGAAAATTTACTAACTCTTTTGTTGTCTTTTGTGTTCTCAATAATTTTCTAGTAAAAATTTTTGTTCAATTTTCAACATTTTGTAAAATCAAAATTATACTTTATACTTCACGAAATAATTAAATTATTAAAACAATCAAATCTCATTGTTTTTGAATGGAAATTAAATTCAATTAATTAAATTAAATGTTAAATAAATATTTATTAAAATAAAAAGGTACAACAATTGGAAATAAATAAAATTTATAAATTACGAAACATTTATTAATTTTTTCTTTATTTCTAATTGTTGTATTTTTTTATTTTATTTTAACAATTACCGTAATTTAATCGAATTTAATTTACAATAAAAACAATGATTTATTACGTGAAATATAATGAATAAATTTTATTTTACAAAATTTTGAATATTGAAAAGAAGTTAGTAAAGGGGTGGGAATCAAATTAACAAAAAAAAAAAAAAAAGATGCTGGTATTCTATGAATTGGTGGCATTTTAATTTGGACCATTTGATAATTGGCTATCCTTTGCCTCTTTCCTTGCTCTGTCATATTTTACCTTGAAATATTCAGTAGGGGACGTCGTCATCGTCGTCGTTGATTGACATTCGATTCGATGACTTAATATTAAATAATGCAAAACGAAGGAGAGAAAGAGAGAGAGAGAGAGTTTCAATTGAATTGAAGAGAGAGAGAGAAAGAAAATGAGATGAATCAGCTTTGAAAGAGAGCAACAGTAAGTCAATCTGAGTGAGGGGGGGGGGGGCAAACCAGAAATGGGGGAGGAGAGTTAAATTGTCATTAGATGAGAGGGAGAGGACACGTCCCCTTTTCCCTCGCCCACAAAAAAAAAAACGATGCATTATTCAATCCAAGGTGATTCTATTTTTACCCCTCATACGTACGTATTGATCAATATATCAGATATTGGCAAAATATTATAGCTTAGAGATGATGTTGATGAGTCACACTCTCTCTACTACCAAGAAATCGTATTTCCTTTATAAAATTGAATTAAGAAAAGATATTAGAAAAATCTCGTGTGACTAAACGCACACATATTGAAATTTGCCTTCTGTGCTTGTCTCTTGTGTCGATATATATTTAGTTTCCGCCGATATATTAGAATTCAAGAAGTAAAATTAATAAATATGGGAAAATATTTATATTTTGATAAAAGGGACGTTTTCCTATGAAGTACAAGAGTAAAGTGTGTTTCAAACAACTTCAAGGACAAAATAAGAATATACATCACAACCAGGGGCGCCGGAATAAATTTGAATCAGGGGCGGGGGGGGGCAAAAATTTTTTTTTAGAAAATTAAAATAATTTAATATGTTCAAATGGTATAAAACAAAAACAAATCTACTATAAAACTTTAAAAATTTTAAATAAAATCACAATTTTAATAAAATTAAAATTTTAAAAAAGGAAGGATGTCAGCCAAAAAAGGAGCCTCTATCGAATAAAAATCTCCAATCAGAAAACGTTTCGGGTTTAATTAGATAAAACCATCATCAGTTCTTTAGAGATTATTGACAGTAAAGAACTAAAGAACTGATGATGGTTTTATCTAATTAAACCCGAAACGTTTCTGATTGGAATTTTATTCGATAGAGCTCCTTTTGGCTGACATCCTCCATCATCATTCTAATTGCTGAACAGCCACTTCTATTATCAACAAATTTTAAAAAATATGCTAGTGATTTTATCAAAAATTTTTGGAAAAAATTTGGAAAAAAAATGAATTTCTTACTCTTTTAATTTTTTTTTAATTTAGAAGATTTTATTTTTCAAAAGTAAAAATATATCATTTTTAAAAATAAATGAAATAAAAGAAGACATATTGCCCCCCACTGCCCCCCTCTATAGGATGCGAGGGGGGGGCAATGTACCCAATGTACCCTCCCCCCCCCCCAGTTCCGGCGCCTATGATCGCAACGATCCCATGGACCTGAGTCCGGAGAGATCGTTTTTTTTTTTTTATTAATAATGCTTGCTACATAAATTTATTTTATTTTTTAAATATAAATAATTCTAAAGAAAATTAATATTAAACTTAAAATGTTGGATATGAAGAACCAATACGCCACCAATTAGATAATAAGATTTATTAAGGTAAGTATCATAACATTTGAAATACAAATATAAACTGAAAATATATATTGACTGTTTAACTGTATACAAACCGAGTGTGTCGCCATAACATGTGTGATTGTGTATTGTGTTGTATATACAACATTTCCCAACAATGCAATAAACTCAATGACCAAATTATTAGAACCAGTGTGTTATTATGGACTGAGAGTGAGTGAATGCATTGACAATGGCTTGGCCCTGATGATGGTCTTATATGCGACCGAAACGTTGGTCCTGGCACTTTGCATTTAATAAAAATTGAGAAAAACAACTAGCTGCGTTGCTCATTGGAGATTTCCTGAACCTTAAATATATATAAAGGTAAGAGAAAGTAAAATAAATTAAAACAAATCTCATTCCCGGAGATAGAATTTAACGTCTCTTTTGGGTCCCATAAAATAAAAAATTAGGGTATATTATAGAGCCATTGAGTGGATAACTGTGGCTCATTTGGATGGAGAGAGAGACAGAGAGATGAACAATAAAATTATGATTAATAAATTGAATGAATGTATAAATTAAAACTTGTTTCCCAGTTGTGTGTTTGTGTCATTTGTTTATTAACGTAATAAAATTTACATTTACATAAAAGTTTGAGCAACATTGAAAAATTCAATGTCTTTTATTGGGAGGAAATTTTCTAGAAGAAATTACAATAGAAATTCAAAAGGAAAAAATGTTTCGTGAAAATTGTTTGAAGTACACTTTACTGATGTATTTTAGATTTTTCCAGCTCTTCCTTCCATAGAGCCATCATCGGACTGCCTGGAATCCTTGCACAATTGACAAAAAAAAAATGATATATAATCTAATCAAAACAATTTAAATCAGAAAAACTTTAATGTTGATTTTCTCAAAACTCGATGTTTGGTCTTTGACACACCATTGAATAACAGGGTTCAATTATGAAAAGAAAATCATTACTATTTCAATCAAGTGCCTGCTTGAGGATTTGTTTACATTCATGGAATACACAAATGAAAAGAATACATAAGTATTTCTCTATACATTTCCTATGGGAGAAATCGTAACTTTAAAAATTAATAACTCAAAAAGTTATAGGAATTTCTGGATGAAATAATTTTCCTGTAATCCCGAGAAGGTCCTCTTTATGCATATAAAAGTTCATATCAACGGGAAGTTGCCCAAATAGACCGTGACAGACAGACAGACGGACATTAGCGAATTATATAGATTTTTTTCTTAATTTCCCTTACTTTTGTCCAGTTGCTAGTATGATCCAGTAAGTAATAGCAGAAAGGTAGTTAAATAATTTCACTTTTTTTTGGGGGGGGGAGGGGATATAAGGAGGGGGGGGTAGAGGGGAGTATAAATTCATACAACATTCAAATCCCCCCTGGGTCATAGCATAGTGGTGAGTTCTTGCTAAGGGCCAAAAGTTCTCAACCCGTCTCATGTGACAAATTTCAATTGAATCAAATAGAGACGGAGTCCGATGTCCTCCGATGCCGAAAAAACATTAAATTAAAAAAAAAAAGAACTCTTTTTAAAAAGAAACAAAAAAGAAAATAATCAAAAAACAGCTAGAGTTGTAGTTTATATTTGCCTTTAAATGAAATTTGCTTAAATAATTTTTATTTTGAAATATTGTCTAACAAAAAAATCATTGTGTCGTTTTATGAAACCACGATGCAAGTGAAACTTTTTTCGGATCGTAGGCGTTTAAGTGAAAATTTTCAGAAAATTATTCAATTAAGGGTATTAAAATCGCGTTTTTAATCTTAACTTAATAATTGGAAAATGGGAAATCAATAGACGCATGTTAAAAACTGAGAACTATATTTATTTACCTAGTAATTGAAGATTTGAATCATTTTAAATTATAATATTTTAAAAATTTTATTTTATCAATTTAAAAATTGAATAATTAAATTTCACAATTATTTTTTTATAATTCGTCATATATAATAAATCTCAATTTTCCTATTTTTGTCGTCACGGCTTGTGATGTCATGATTTGTAGCGTCACGGTTTGTAGCGCGACATGATGATAGAAGAGCGAAAAAAATTTGAGATGATCAAATAAAAGTTTCACTTTAAAAATTCTCCCACTTATTTAACCCCCCCCCCAAAAAAAAAAAAAAAAAGTTTGGCTTGTTTTTTTTATCTTCATCAAAAAAATAAAACTCTATTATAGCTTACTTATTTAATGAAAAAGATTAATGAATTTCTTTAACAGATTTTTTTGAATTTGACATTTAAAAATAATAGAATGATTGATTTTAATCCTATTTTTTTTTTTTTTTTTTTTTTTTTTTTAAAGAAAAAACTTTTTTCTCTCTTTCTCTTTATTAACTAAAATACTTTTTAAATTTAATCTTTAAAATATTCTTTTCGATATTAGCAAGATCTAAAAATAAAATAAAAAAAAGTTTTAATTAAATCTAATCATAATTCAAGAGGAAATATTCTTGGAAAAATTATACGTGCACGTAACTCCCCCCCCCCTTTTCTCTTTAGGTATATACGTAATTTGTTTAATGCTTAAAAAAAGAACTCTGGATAAAAAATAATAAAAAAAAAAAAAAAAAAAAAATAGGGAGAAAATGACACGAAATATCTGAAAAATATATATTTTTTTAGTTTTTAATTTATTTATTGGGGGGGCTCGATGGTGTAGCGGGCTAGGGTGTCGGCTTTTACAAAGAAGATCCTTGTTCAGATCCTCGGTGTGAGGGATTTTTTCATTAAATAAAAATCCTAGGTAGCGTGCCTACCTCCTATACCAAACGTCGCGGGTTCGGACCCAGGCAGTCCGATGATTTTATTTAAGCCATTTGGATACCAGATGACTTAAATAGAAATGCCTGAACCCCAAATTGATATATTAATTATAACGGTTATCGTCAAAGTCTTAAATGGCCTGAATTGCCTAAAAGACTGTGTGAATGTGAGTGTGAATGAGAAAAAAGTGTGAATGTTTTTTTTTTTATAAAAAAAAAAAAATCCTCAAGCAGGCATTGTATTGGAATATTGGACCCCACCACAATATCCCCCAGGCAACTCTACGAGGAGAGGGGGGGTTTCTGTGACATCCTGTCCTGAAGGGACGTCAAGAAGATTCCCTTTTTCGAAAGGAGATCCTCCTCAAACTAGCATAGAAGATTTGTTGAATAAAAGGACCAGAAATAAGGATTAGTTCACTAGCTAGCTTTAAGGTGTGTGTCTTCGTTCACTGAAGCCCTTCGGGTAAATAAACGTGGATCCTCATAAGAATTTCAAATACTAATATTTTATTTAATTTTTCATCCTAAAATTATTATAAAATGACGTCACAAATATTTTTTGATTGACTTTTAATTTACAGAAGAAATAAAAAAAGAATCTTTGAGTAGCACTCGCACTGATTGAGTGAAGATTTTCGGGAGGGGGGAGGAGCTAATCAATGGAGGGGTCAGTAGCCAATCAATCAAGAAAGGATTTTCTTTGCTAGAGTGGGCGAGCGATTTAATCGACTGGGTAGAAAAAAATTCTTTCAAAAAAAAAAAGCTATCACCTCAATCTACTCTGCGTTCAAGAACTAAATAAAAATTTCACACCTTACATGTTTACAAAATTTGACCTATAGTCGGTCTTCGTTCATCTGAACTTCTCAATGGGCTCTTGGGTCATAGCACAGTGGTCGTGTTCTTGTACTAAGGGTCACAGTTTCTCATATCGTCTCATGCGACATTATTTCAATAAAAAAACGGTAAAATTAAAATTTTACCCGAAATTGACGTTTTGGGGTTGTTGAAATTTTTGTAAAATCTCTTCTTAAACGTAGGCTAATCTACACGTCAATTGATAACATGTTAATTCCCATAAGGATTTAATGGATGGCATGACTGGAAAATTAATGTGATTGAAATAGGCCTAGGTACACAGGAAATTAATTAATCAATTTTTTTTTTTTATATTTTAATAATTAAATTTATCACATCATAATAATTAAAGATTTGTGGTCATTGTTAAATAAATATTTATTCAAATAAAAAGGTTCAACAATTAGAAATAAATAAAATTAATTAGTATCTATTTATATGTATAAATTGCTAATGTCCCGGTCTATTTGGGCAACTTCCCGTTGGAACATCGAAACCAAATTTTATATGCTTAAAGAGGACATTCTAGGGATTACAGGAAAATTATTTTCATCCCGAAATTCCAATAACTTTTTGAGTTATTAGTTCCTAAAGTTACAATTTCTCACATAGGAAAAATATTTATGTAGGCCTACGTATTCATTGGCATTTGTGTATTCTATGAATGTAAACAAATCTTCAAGTAGGCACTGGATTTGAAATAGTAATGATAATTTTTTTTTCATAATTAAGAAAAGGTGAGGGTCCGCTTCTGGCGGGGGTCCAAGGGGGCGATCCCTCCTCCCTGGTTAGACGGACGCCGTTAATTTATTAAATTTATTAAATAATAAATTTAATTGTTGTACCTTTTTATTTTATTAAATATATATTAATATTTAACAATAATTTTTTAATTATTATAATTATTATTACGTAAGCTTAATAGATTTCCATTAGGATAATAAATAACTTTTTTTTAAAGTGAAACTTTATTTTGATCGACACAAATTTTTTCGTTTCTCTATCAGCATGTCGCGTTACAAGCCGTGACGTCAAAGGCCGTGACGCTACAAGTTATGACGTCACAAGCCATGACGACAAAAATAGGAAAGTTGAAATTTAATATATATGATGAATTATAAAAAATAATTGTGAGATTTAATTTTTCAATTTTTAAATTGATAAAATATAATTTTTAAAATAATTTAAAATGATTCAAATACTAAATAAATATTTTTCTCAGTTTTTAATTTAACGTTTCTCATTGATCATTCCCATTTTCTAATTATTAAATTAAGATTAAAAACGCGTTTTTAATACCCTTAATTGAATAATTTTCTGAAAATTTTCAGTTAAACGCCTACGATCCGAAAAAAGTTTCACTTGCATCGTGCTTTCATAAAACCACACAATGATTTTTCTTTTTTTCTAATATGCAGTTTATTAAATATTATAAAAGAGTTTAAAATGATTCTCTAGTTGAAATAGTGTAAGAATATAAATAAATAAATTAGAATACACTTGGTCTTATGTTACATTCATGGGACCGAGTCTTTTTTTTTTGATATTATATTTAACCTTCTCTTCTCATGTTTTGTGAAATGTGACAGAATGTAACTAAAATAAAAAATAAGCCACCCTTTTTTTTGTTTTTATTTTCTATACACTCACTGGCCGTTGGTTGTTTTATTGTTTTTTAAGACTATAAAACATCAGAATCTGTTTCCAATGAATGAATGCAGGCAGGCAGGCAGACAGACAGGCATAGATAAAATAAGAATACTTTCTCTCTCACTCCAAGAAAGGCCACCATGTTTTATTTAAATCGCGAATAAACCCTTTTACGCCTTGTGTGTTGCGAATTCCTTTTCATGTTTTTTTTTTCTCGTCCCCCTCTTTTGTTCTCATTTCTGGATAACTTCTCAACGTCTCTCACGAATTGTTTGAATTGCATCTTGATCCGTAAACAGAAGAACAACAGTGGGTAGGGAAAAAAAGGCGCAACAACAACAACAACAACAGTCTTTCTTATCAGGGCGCATTAAAAAAAAAAAAAGAAAGAAAAGGCAGAGATGTTGTTAAAAGAATCTCAAATAGGATTCTAGATTTCTGAGAGAGAGAGAGAAAATCTTTAATTAACTCATAATGCTAATGGAATAATAAGAGAGTTGTGTGAGCAAGGGGATGTAGAGATGATTATTTGATATTAAAATTAAACGTTTTACTTTAAAAGATAGCGATATTAAATTAATTTAATTTTTTTTTTTTAACTCTTTTTCACTACATTTAATCACTGAATTTTCCATTAAATAGACAAAAACTTTACTGATTTTCCTTTATCTAATCTACGAGGGTGGATCAAATTTAAACAGGAATTTTTTTTTTACAATTTTATTGAATTAACGAAAAAATACAAAACCCTCACCTCATTTTTCTACGTAGTCTCCTGCATTTCCAACACACTTTTGACATCGATTTGGCAACTTTTTGATGCCGTCATTGTAGAATGAAGGAGGACGAACTCCTCTACAGCTGCAGTCGCTACGAGGAGGAAGAAGATAATTTTCTGAATCATATTGTGACCTCTGATAAAACTCGGGTTCATCATTACACCCCGGAGTCAAAACGTTCCAGCATGGAGTGGCAGAGAGAGGTGCCGCTGGAGCAGTTAAGGCCAAAACACGCCTTTCCTCTGGAAAGGTCCTTGCGACTGTTTTTTGGGACTATAAAGGAGTTTTGCTAGTGGATTTCCTCCATGAACGCCAAACACTGAATGCAGAGTACTTCTGCCAGCTTTTGGACGAAACAAAAGCAGCATATCGCAACAAGCGCCGCGGGAAACCAATCAGGAATGTGATTTTGCTGCATGACAACGCAAGGCACCCAAATGCATTGGACACCTCTGGAACATCCTCCTTACAGTCCAGATTTGTTACCCTGTACCATTTGTTTGGGCCATTGAAAAAAGATCTGGGAGGAAAGCGGTTTGATGACAATGCAGCGGTAGAGGAGTTCTTGCGCAACTGGCTGGCCACACGTCCTCCTTCATTCTACAATGACGGCATCAAAAAGTTGCCAAATCGATGTCAAAAGTGTGTTGGAAATGCAGGAGACTACGTAGAAAAATGAGGTGAGGGTTTTGTATTTTTTTATTAATTCAATAAAATTGTAAAAAAAAAAAAACATTGTGTGGTTTTATGAAAGCACGATGCAAGTGAAACTTTTTTCGGATCGTAGGCTTTTAACTGAAAATTTTCAGAAAATTATTCAATTAAGGGTATTAAAACCGCGTTTTTAATCTTAATTTAATAATTGGAAAATGGGAATGATAATGGGAAATCAATAGGCGTATGTTAAATTAAAAACTGAGAAAAATATTTATTTAGTATTTGAATCATTTTAAATTATTTTAAAAATTATATTTTATCAATTTTAAAATTGAAAAATTAAATCTCACAATTATTTTTTTATAATTCATCATATATATTAAATTGCAACTTTCCTATTTTTGTCGTCATGGCATGTGACGTCATAACTTATAGCGTCATGGCTTGTAACGCGACATGCTGATAGAGAAACGAAAAAATTTGTGTCGATCAAAATAAAGTTTCCCCCTCGGGGTGTGGCGTGGGGGGTGGCGGTCCCCCCTCCTCTCCCCCCCGGGGGGGGTTCCCCCCCCCGGCCGTTCGGTTTTTTTTTTTCACCCAATTCAATACCAAAATAAAATAACTTAACTCCCTTTCCCCCTTTTTTTTATTTTTTTTTTTGTCGGGGTCCTTTGCCGGCTTTGGGGGGCGGGGGGGGGGGGGGGGTGGGGGGGGGGGGGGGGGGGGGGGGGGGGGGGGGGGGGGGGGGGGGGTGTTTTTTTAAAAAAAAAAAAAAAAAAAATAAAGTTTCACTTTAAAAAAAAATTCCGGTTTATATTTGATCCACCCTCGTAATATTTCAATTTTGGATACCAAATGGCTTAACCCCCCAATAGATATTAACATATATAACGGTTATCGTAAAGTCTTATATGGCCTGATTTACCGAAAAGACTGTGTGTGTATGGGTGTGAATGAGAAAAAAGTGTGGAAAAATTGGTGAAAGACAGCACTTCTCCGTAACATTTATCGGGAGTTACAAATAATTCTTCCCAAAGAGCATGAGGCTCGCGACCCGCAGGTTGGCCACCCCTGTCATATAGCAAAGCAAAAAGAAAAAAGAAAAATCCACATGATGACTTGAAAGTGATAAAAGTTTCACCCCACCCATGAGTGAGAAGATAAGTGGCATCAGAGACAAATGACGTGGCGTTTTTGCAACTAATTGGTTGCAAGGAGATCTCCAGGTGACATCTCTTCCACCCCTAAAAAACAGCTTTTGCTCTCAAGGCAGCTTTCTTTATCCCTCTTCTACTTTTTTTTTTTTTTTTTTTTTTTTTTTTGAAGATAACTTTAGAAATTTCTTTTGCTTTGAGAAGATTAGAATTATTAATGTATCTTTAGGAGAGGGATGGTTTGTGAATGTCATATAGAAGGGAAGGCAGATGACACTTTAGAATTTTATTTTATTTTTATTTTTTTATTATAAAAAATATCCTGGGGGACGTAAAAATTAATCAATTAATAAAGTTTCAGAACTTGTTTTAAATAAATTTTTTTTTTTTATTTATTATTTGAATTTCCTATCGGGATCCACGTTTATTTACCTAAGGTGCTTTCATGCACGAAGACACACACCTCAAACCCGACCGGAGCCATCTACCGGCAGCCCGTGAAGTTACATTATTTCCTACCACCCTCCTCCTCTTTCCTCTCCAGCTGGGGAAAATCCTTTTTTTTGGTCAAATTCTTTTTTTGTTGGAGAAAATTTTTTGTGGGGGGGTCCCATATGGGGGGGAGGGAAGGGTTTTTTTTCGGGGGTGGGGGGGGGGGGGAAGAAAACCTGGGTTGGGTATCTCTAACTTCTCCTCCTACTTTCGTTTCTAGCTAATTTTTTTTTTCTTCTCTCAACAGAGATTAACTCCAATTACAGAGATACAGAGGAGACATTGGCGATGTTTGAAAATTTTCACGGCATGTGGAATTAGAACTTGAGTTGGATGGGCAACTCTAGATTCGTAACCCTCAGCTTATCCGATTAGCCACGAGCCTCCTCGGGAACTGATGAACTAACTGATCCTTATTTATCGTTCCACTCGGTACCTTTTATCTAACCTCTTCTATGCTAAGGAGGATGTTCTAGATTGAGGAGGAACTTCCTCACCACTGACTCCTTTCGAAGAATTCATCACTGAGAGGGAATCTTCTTTACGTCCCTTCCACAGGACGGGATGTCACAGCAACTCCCTCTCCTCGTAGAGTTGCCTGGGGGCTATTGTAGTGAGATCCAATATTCCAATCCAGTGGCTGCTTGAGGATTTTTTACATTAAATATTTTTATTTAATAAAAAAATCCCTCAAGCTTAGGATTTGAACGTGGATCCTCTTTGTAGAAGCCGACTACACCAGCGAGCCCCCCTTAATTAAATCATGCTTCAACTATAGCCAACGGTTACTGTTTTGGCCAAAATTTAATTTTTCTCTTTCACACCGATCGCCGCGCCATCATTTGTCGCATCCTTTATTTCTTTGTCTATGTCGCGAATCAGGTAGTCATTCTCTTTTTTATTTTAACTTTTGGCGCATCGCCTTCCATATCCAAATTCGGTTATTTCTTTTATTTTTTTAAGTTTCCTTCAACTGGATTTGGTCCAGCATCGAAGAATATCAGTATCTAAGGACACATACAGTTCATTTTAAATTAAAAAGAAACCCTAAATATGGTAAGTTGTTTCTAATTTGAAATTTTTCTAATTTCTTAAGTTTTTTGTTGCATTAATTATTTCCCCTTTTGCAGGTTTTTTTTTATTCCATTTTTTTTTAAATATCATTTTTTTTATTCCGTTTATCAATACGGTTTTTATCCGCCTGTTTCCCTCCATTCGTTGGGAAGAGTATATTTGAATACACAGAGTTGGGAGATTTTCACGTTTCCAACAACATTGGGGCAACGTCTCTACTTTTATCTACTATTCGTCCTGTTTCCATCGTTGGGGTTAACAGAAGTCATCAGAGCTTCAGGAAGTCAGCATTGGACCGCCGACTGTGGTCAACAACGGCCTCAAGCTAAGTTCCCCCCCCCCGACGAGATAACTTTACTTATTTTTTAATTCCTTGAAATTATTATAAATTTTTTAATCCAATTCATTTCTCTTCCCTTGGGGTGTATTTGGCCCATCCATACCCCCCCCCCAGTTACCATTCTAAATTTAATTAATATATTTTTTTTTCAATACCTTATCTAGGATAAATAAAAGAATTCAAATATTGATTTGAGAAAACACTGTGCGTGTAGTAGGTGGGGGGAAAAGAAATCAATCAATCAATCAATCAATCAATCATTGAAGTAAACGAGCGAGATTCTCTCTCTTTCATTTATGCTAAAGGATTTCTTTTTTTTTTTTTATTGAATTAGTTTCCATAGATAGCTAGATAGACACACACGAAGGAACAATCAAAGCCCGAATTGAATGGAGATTAGAATAGAATAGAAAAGAAAATAGTTCAAATAGAAATAGAAGAAATGCTTTTCTTAGGAAATAGCTTTTGCTTTAACAAGCAAGCTAGCTTATAAGTTATTTATCGTGCTCTTTTTCATTCTCTGACGTAAAAACTTATCAATTTTTTTTTGTTTTTTCTCTAAGATTTTGCATAGAGGTTTAGTAAAGTTTTACCTTCTCTTATCTCTATATATATGTTAGTAGAAAGTATTGGATTCATGTCAAAAATTCGATGTCGAGGGATCTTCACGTTTTGAGGTCCCCTGAATCCAAAAAAGTGGTTTTCGCGACATGGTCTGTCTTTTCTCTGTATTCAATTTTGAGCATGAAGGAATTGAGCTATGAGGCTGCAATTTTATATTTAAGTTAGACACCCCTCTAGAGTGTGAAAATAAGCTTTTGATAAAAATCGGCCCCAAAGTACTAGTACTTTACTGATGTAGTTTTTTTCAGTTTTTTTTTTTCGATTTTCTCAAAATTCTCTTTAACGATTTTGATTAAAATTCATACAATCAATTATTTTTTAAATGCTCTTTAAAATGTATATTCTCAAAATTGTTTAAAGCACACTTTACTCTTGTACTTCATAGGAAAGTTAGGAGAAATAAAATACAAATATTTTCCCCGGTTTATAAATGTTATGCGCCCTCGGGCTCGGTGTAGTGGCTAGCGCGCTAACCTTCTATACCACTTGCTCCGACTCAAGTGACCTGAATTACTTGAGAAAACAAGATGGCTGCCACGTCTCGACATGCACGCCATTTGCATTGCATGAGCGATCGCAGCGCCTCTAATACATACAATCTAACAGTACATTCAAATATTGTATTTTTAAAATAATAGTAAGTTTATAGAATGATACATTTTTAATAAATAATGGATTTGTTTTTTGGGGGGGGGTCTTGGTGGGGGGTTGGGGTGTTTTAAAAATAAAAAAGATCTAGGTTCAACTGTATAAATTTATATGAATTTTCAAAATTGTAAAGTCCTTTTTGAAACACCCTGTATACTGTGAGCTGAAAAAGTGGGCCGTACATCAAAAAAGGTTGGGAACCGCTGTATTATACCAAGAGAAAGTAAAAAATATTTTTTTAAATTTTTTTGTCGTCAATTCCGCCCCCTGGGCCATAGCACAGTGGTAGAGTTATCACCTCTTGTGAGGGGGTATAGAAATTTCGGGGGGCGGAACTGAAAATTTTGGGAAATTTTTTTGGGAAAAATTCATCCTGGAAAAATTTGTTGGTTTATATTCTATATATGTATGTGTGGGAATCGGGGCCCCCCACCTTCTTGTGCTATAAAGGTCAGAGGTTCGCATGCGACAAATTCCAATTGAATTTGCTACCAATCAATTGAAGACGGGATCTATACGCCGAAAAAGACATTAAATTAAAAAAAAAATATAACTTAAGGCGGAATAAGAGCAAAGGTGTAACGCATGTTTTGATGGCGTAGTGTGTCATAAATAGTATGCCCAAGAAATCAAGTAATTCAAAAATTTGCCAAGAGATGTCAGAATGGTAGCTAATAATATTTAATGCATTTGGTTGATTTTCATTGATCTTTTAACAATAAATACTTTATAAATGTTATTATATATTATGTATCTTTTATAAAAGCATAAAAATATATAAATATAGGCCAGATATAGGCTAATACTATATCGTCTGTTAGACTAGCCTGCCATCTATTGCAAGAATGCTGAACTAATTTGACAGTTGGATTTTAAATAAATCATCTAAGCTTATTTTAAAAATTTCTTAATTAATATGTGATTAATAATAACAATAAATTTTAAAAAAATTAAAGATTATTGGGACAGAACTCTTAACCGTTAACAAAAAACTGTATTTGTTAACGAATCGTTGTTTTTATATACAAACCTATAAAATTAAATTTTATTTTATTTGCATTCTCTGTTTGTAGCTGCTACACGTATTAAAAGACAGACGAGAGAGAGAGAAGGGATCATTAAGGCAGATTGAATATTTATTAAACGAGAATGATGAAGGGAGAAGGGTGTGTTCAAAAAGGGACAATCTCGTGGCTTATTTTGAAAACGTAAATCAGGATGTAAATGAATGTTACCATTTATTTTATTCCTCTCTCTCTCTCACTCTCTCTCATGTGACAAGTGTGTTCAAACTCCAGCTATTTAATCAAGCCTGTATAATATAGGCTATTTATTTTAAACTCTCTCTCTCTCTAAAAAAAATAAATAAATAAATAAATGTCCCGGAATTAGCTAAATATACGAGTGATCTAAATCAACCTGTTTTGGTTGTTATGCCTTTATTTGCATAAATAGTGGTGAGAGAGGGGCGGGGGGGGGAAGGGGAAGGGGAGCACTAATATTAATCCTATTGGCTCATTTGAAATCAACCTCACTCTCTATCTCCATTTTGAAAACATTTAATTAACATCTGCTGGCTACATAATCTTGGTTTATGCTAGCTAATTTGTATGTGAAAATGATATTTAAAAAAAAAAGGTTGTAATCAGCTTCAAAATATATATATTTTTTTATTTTATTTCAGCCTATCCCATAAAATTAATATTTTTTTTTTTTTTTTTAGTCTTGGCCTTAGAGTTTAATTCAATTGGTTAAAATAAAATTGGTCTGCCTAGGTTCGGAACCCATTTCCTGAGATAAAAATAAATAAATTTTTTAGATAACTTACAAATGGAGATGTTTAGTTGAATTTGAAGCGAAGAGAATAGTGAGAACTCACCTGAAACAATAGAGATAAAATAATTAGTTTTCACTAATATTACTTTCCTAGTCTATTATAACAGGTATAATATGTATGTATTGCGGGAAAAAAAAGGGATGAGTCCAGAGGGTGAAACTCATCCCCGAGTAGAATTCTCCTTTAAATGAATCGAAAATTCAATACGTCAAGTAATAATATACAGACCCCTGGGTCATAGGTAGCACAGTGGTAGAGTTCTTTACTCTTGTGCAAGTGGGTCAGAGGCAAGGGCGGATCCAGAGGTGTTTCTCGGGGGGGGGGGTAATCTGGTGTGACTGGTCGCACAGCACACTATTTTTTCTTAATTTCGGAAATTTAAAGGCCCATTCTGTACTTGTTTGACAGAATATAAATGCAAAACAAATATTCAAAAGGATGTGGCGTGCCAAGTAATATGAATGGTAACAGGTGAAGGCTAGGCTTAGGAGAAAACACTCTAAAAAGTTATTTTTCTCATTGCCAAGAGCCTAGCCTTCACCTGTTACCATGCAAAACAAATTTTTAAGTTTTAATTTTTAAAATTTTACATTAAAAATACATTTTTTTCGAAAAAAGTATTTTTTTCAAATCTCAGAGGGGGTAATTACCCCCTTTACCCCCCCCCCTTGTATCAGCCCTTGGTCAGAGGTTCGCATCTCGAATTTCGGCTACCAATCAATTGAATTATTATAAAAACAATGTAAAAGAAATATGAATTTTTCGTACTTTGGTGCTTGAATTTTAATATACCCAATTTGTGAAATCAAATTCATAAGTAAGAAAAAAAAAAGAAGGGGACTCGCTGGTGTAGTGAGCTAGGGTGTCGGCTTCTACAAAAAAAAAAGAAGATCCGTGTTCAAATCCTTGTCGTGCTGGATTTTTCATTAAATAAAAATATTTATAAATAAGAAATTATACAGTGGCTATATAATATTTAAGATATTATATACATCGCGTTTGTGAGCCGCGAAATTTATACAATTAAATATTTATTATTCATATATCCGAAAAAAATAAGGGTGTGCCGCCGGGAGTCGAACCACGGATCCTCCGATTTGTACTCAGAGTGCCCTGCCACCATATTTATTTAATGTAAACAAATCCTCAAGCAACTGGACTGGAATATTGGATCTCACCACAATAGCCCCCAGGCAACTCTACGAGGAGAGGGAGTTGCTGTGACATCCCGTCCTGTCCTATGTAAGGGACGTAAAGAAGGTTCCCTCTGCATTCTTCGAAGCCGGTTGGAACCAGAAGATATGAATCAAATTTAAATAGCCTAAAAAAGTATGATATTCTTAACAAATTAAGTAGTCGAGATAGCATAGGCGTCGTATAAATTTATATATGAAAAAAAAAGAAACCAAGAGCTCGAGTTCAAACCTCTCGAGGGACAATTTTTACTTTCTCTTACCTATGTATATATGTAATATATATATAGAGAGAAAGTATTGGATTCATGTCAAAAATTCGATGTCGAGATTTTGATGGATCTTCACGTTTTGAGGTCCCCTGAATCCAAAAAGTGGTTTTCGCGACATGGTCTGTCTGTGTGTGTGTGGGTGTGTGGGTGTGTGTGTGGTGGGTGTGTCTGTGTTCAATTTTAAGCATGAAGGAATTGAGCTATGACGCTGAAATTTTATATTTAAGTTAAACATCCTCCTGGACCGGAAAATAGGCTTTTAATCAAAATCGGCCAAAGAGTACTAGTACTTTACTGATGTACTTTTTCAGTTTTTTTCGATTTTCTCAAAATTTGCTCCAACGATTTTTTTTTAAATTCAAAAATCAATCATTTTTTAGATGCTCTTTAAAATGTATATTCTCATTTTGCGATTGAAATCTTCTGAAGACCACTTTACTCTTGTATTTCATAGGGAAGGATAGGAGAAATGGTTGCCATGGTAACAAAATATAAATATTTTGCCATACTTATAAATTTTACATCTGAATTCATATGTTCCGTACTGTCGGGAACTAAATACATGTCGACACGAAAAATCTGGTGTGACAAGCACAGTACAGAACTTTCGATTACCGAAGGTAAGAGAAAGTTGTGTGCTGTGCGCCAGTCACACCAGATTTTTATTTTTTTAACTAGTGTATGAAACTTTTAATAAATTAGTTTATTTTTTTTAATATATGAACTTTTCATAAACTCGAATGTAAAATTCATAAAGGAGTTTGTATAACAGACTTCCTATACTTGTTTATGAATATCTCTTTGATAATTTTTAACAGTCCGATGCCTAAAAAATTTAACAACTTCAATGTCATATTATTTAAAACAAAAAGTATTCAATTAAAAAAATTCTATTATCTATCATGATTTAATTTTTAAAAAACTACTTACTTAAAAAAAAAAGAAGAGGAAAGAATTCTACTTTAATTTAACTTAATTATTTATCTTGGTTAAATAAGTAGGACAAATTGCTCTCTCTGAGATTGGAGAAATAGCTTTGCGTGTGTGTGTGTTTGTGGCAAATTTGAGGGCATGGGTATGGATGACCAGCCAACCCTCTATCCCCCGAAGACAACTCTCTGGTTGGTTTAATTTAAAGAAAGAGAGCAACAGCATCCCCTTTTTTTTTTTTTGCTTTGGTCCAAGGAGACTTTAAGCAAGTGCCGGACACTTAACTGAGTAAACTTTTAATTTAACACTCGAATGTGAAGAAGAAAGAAACAACAGTGTTGACACACACACACAAGAGAGAGAGAGAGAAAAACAAAAACAAACAGGTGACGTAAAAACAGGAAATGCTGGATCTTAAAAGGGAATATCAATCTTCAAAATTAATAATATGTAAAATGTTATAAGTTTGTCAAGATTCAATAAAAAAAAAAAAAATTATAATACAAAGGGATTAATGGAAGCCATTTAATTGAATTTTGTCGCATAAGACGGATTTCGAACCTCTGACCCTGAACATAATAGGCAAGAACTTTACTCTACTGTGCTATGACCCAAGAACGCAAAATCACTCAATCAAATATTCTATCACCACCGAATAATAATCACTAAGGCCTTCTTCAAAAATGACTCTCATATTGTCACTATCAAAGTTGGTTAAACAGACATCAAGAACAGACGCTTGCCCACTGGGCCTTTGCCTACTCCTACATCAGGGGTGGGCAAAAGCCGGCCCGCGGGCCGGATCCGGCCCCTTTGGTTACTTTATCCGGCCCGTTGAAAAATCCCTTTTATGCGATTTTGTTGAAATCAACAGTATTAGTGTGCGTAGAGTGCATATAAATAATGAAATACAGTATATAAATAATAGAGAGTATTATAATTTCGAACAGCCGTAACCATATCCCTACTTTTATGTATGCAAGCATACTAGGTCTGTTCGATTATAATCTTTCATTTTTCTTTAAAAATTACGGGACATACTCGTATTTTAGTGGGCACAAATTGTTCGCATGTACACCCAAGTAAGACAATTTATTATTACTATTATCTATTAAAATAGACCAGGCTTGGTCCATTGGTGACTTTCCAAGGCTCGATTTAATTATATAATACCATTGGGCCAAGCTTCGGACCAGGCTTGGTCTATTCGTCTTCCCAAGGATCGGTTTAATAATATAATACCATTGGGCCAAGCCTCGGACCAGGCTTGGCCCAATGGCCACTACTCAAGGCTTGGCAAATGACAACTGATGACAACTGGCCCAAGGTTCGGCCAATTGTCAGCATTGGAAATTCCTACCAGGGTATTAACTGTCAAATTTCTTTGTCCAAATGCTTTAAATTGATACGTATAGTGCTTTGCCAAAAAAATTTCTTGGGCAGGGAAAAAACTCCACCCAAAACATTCGGGTGTGGAAAGCGTACGCGGTATAGACCTCCGGCCCGGGAGACATTTTGAAAATTTCATTTTGGCCCGCGCTTAAAAGTATTTGCCCACCCCTGCCCTACATTAACAATTTGGACAAAATTTCGTCTTTTAAAAATATCAAAATTTGACTAAGAGAATTACTATTTGACAAAAATGATTAATCAACATCAGGCAAATTTAAATCCCCACAAATCAAAATATCTTTAGCATCCAAGGACTCACAATTTGAAAAATTCTCTTAATTCTTTAAAATTTTGAAATCCTGACTTGGTGAACTATATAACCCCACCACCACCATACTTACGCGCCCAAATTTCACATTAACACCCAATATTTCCTCCTGTGGATCTACAAAATTTTAGACCACTTGGAAGATCCTCCCTTACCGCAATAAAAACACCACCCCCTCTAACAATTTGCCTATCTCGCCTATAACCTTTAGGGAACACCTCATTACTCGAAATCTCCTCCCGAAGCCAAGATTCTGTGCCTACAATAATATCCGCCCCAACTAATTCTACAAGCTGTTCAAATTTTAGAATTTTGTTTAATATACTCCTACAATTAAGGACTAACACTTTAAACCCCATATTCCTACTGACTAAAGTAGTTGTCCTCTTACCCTCTCCACCTAGTTTTTTTGATTCTCTAATATTGTCTCAACACACACCTTCCCTAACTTGTAGGAACCAGACCTATTTAAATTAATTCCATTCCTCCCCAAATCCTTACAATTTAGGTAACTATTTGGATAAAGGGCGTCACGTCTGATATAATTTAGGAATTAGAAACTAATTCCTAAAAGTTAGTTTTTTATTCAGACTTCACGCTTCCCAATTCTTCTTTAGATATTTATGATTCATAAATGAAAGTCAGTTGACCCTGGATATCAATAGAAACTTGAAAAGAAATTTTCTATGTTATAAACCAGTGGTTCCCAACTCGGGTGCCGCATGATTGACTAAGGGATGCCTCGAGTTATTGAGATACACAATTAAAGTTTACTATATTATGGTGTACGTTATTTGTGTTAATTTTTTTTAATTCAAAGCAGGGTGCCTCTAGTGTGTAATGTTATTATAAGATGTGAATTTTATAGCTGGTGTGAAGAAAATAATATATTTCTTTTATTAGGCCCACTAGGCTGACGATAACCAAGACCGAAACGTCAGCCTAGTGGGCCTAATAAATCCTTTTCTTCACACTATAATGTTTTTCCCAACGTATCGTTAGGGTACCGTGAATTTTAAAAGGTTGGGAAACTCTGTTCAAAATATTTCAGGGAAAATGATATTCGTTTCAAAATTCCTTAAAGTAACAATTTCTCCCATAGGAAATGTATGGGTGGAGATCTCCCTTTGCCTGGTCTAAAAATAGAGAGAAATATTCATTTATTATTCGAGTAAAAAAAAAAAAAAAGAGTAAATATAAATTAACGCGAAATTCTCTAAATTCTTTCATTTGATCTGCAAATTAATTGAAAGCCTCTCATTTTTTTTTCTTTCCGTTCCCTCTCTCTCTCTCTCTCTATAGACATACAGACAGACAAGGCGAATGTTTGAATTTAAATTGAATTCCCTCCCCACACACACATTCATTTTTTTTTTTTTTCTTCGCATATTGTTTGTCTTGGAACGCCGCCGCCGCATCGTTGGTGCAAATTGAATTGATCTCTCTCTCGCTCTCCCACCGACCAAAAATATGCCAGAAATCCTCCACCTCCGCCCCCTCCTCCTCCTATTCCTCAACACACACACATACACGATCATATTCCAATCCAAAGATAATCATATAATAACGACTGGGCTCGTTTATTTTTTGAAAATTCATTTAAAATTAAAAAAAAAAAAAATCGATAGTAATTTACAAGCGGGGTTGTGTAAAAAATGGGGTATGGGAGGGGATAACATATTTTCTCTCTCATTCGGAATAAACGAAATGAAATAAGATTTTTTTTTTTTGATTATTTATTCCCATTTATTGTTTGTCCAATTGGAGAAGAGATTAAGCCTATTTTTTTTTCTTTCAATTGCATTTTGGATTTTCAATTATCTAAAAGAATGAAAAAAATCTGGAGTGACGGGCCGCAACTTCACAAAATCGAAAGTTGTGTTCTGTGCTTGTCACACCATGTGTCGATATATATATAATTTCCAGTTGTGTGTGTGTGTGATTGTGAATGGGAAAAAAGTGTGAGTGTTTTTTTTTATTATAAAAAAAAAATTACATCTTGAATTTTAAAATATTGGGGGAAACTAAATATATATCGACACAAAAAATCTGGTGTGACAAGCACAAAACACAACTTTCGATTAGCGAAGATAAGAGAAAGTTGTGTGCTCAGCGACCATTCACATCAGATTTTTTTTTCTTTTAATTTTTATTTTTATTTATATTGATATTTGAGGCGGAATAGGACCGAAGGTGTTACGCATGTTTTTCCCGTTAATAGTGCGTAGTGTGTCATAAAAAGTACGCCCAAAAAATCAAGTAATTCAAAAATTTGCCAAGAGATGTCAGAATGGTAGCTAATAATATTTAATTAATGCATTTGGTTGATTTTCATTGATCTTTTAACAATAAATACTTTATAAATGTTATTAAATATTATGTATTTTTTTTATAAAAGCATATAAATATAGGCTGATACTATATCGGCTGTTAGACTAGCCTGCCATCTATTGCAAGAATGCTGAACTAATTTGACAGTTGGTTTTTAAATAAATCATCTAAGCTTATTTTAAAAATTTCTTAATTAATATGCGATTAATAATAACAATAAATTCATTTTTAAATTTAAAAAACCAACTACACCAAGCCCGAGTGCATTTAACATTTTAAAATGAACAAAAAAAATCAGAAAAGTCAAACAACTCTCGTTTTTGTCATTAAGAAAAATAGTGGGTAATAAAATTAAAATGCTAGAATATATGGGAACGCCTGGACGTTAGACAACCAGTAGCGTAAACGAATAGAAAGGAGAAAAAGAAACCTCCTCCCTCCTTAACTCCCACTTGCTCCCACACTGTGGCTTTTCTTAATTTTCTATTTGGTCAGAAGTAGTAGGCGGGGCTTCCCTTTCCACACAAGGGCGGATCCAGAGGTGTTTCTGGGGGGGGGGGGTAATCTGGTGTGACTCGTCGGCACAGCACACTATTTTTTCTTAATTTCGGTAATTTAAAGGCGCATTCTGTACTTGTTGGCCAGAATATAAATACAAATCAAATTTTTAATTATTAATTTTTAAAATTTTACATTTAAAATAAATTTTTTTTTTTCGAAAAAAGGTATTTTTTTTCTAATCTCGGGGGTGGGGGGGTAATTACCCCCTTTACCCCCCCCTGTATCCGCCCTTGTTTCCACATCACTCCTGCTAGTCTTTTCGAAGGAGTAGCCTTCTTCTCTTTCGTTTCTCATCCCTTACACTTCTGGTTGCCTAACTCCTAGTTCTCACGATTTAAAAAAAAATAGATGACTCTTTCTAATTTGTTTATTAATTTGAACACACGCGGACCAACAGACGGGATTCAGTGGACTTCAAAATGTGGCTAGTTAATTGTTATTAATCCCATTATACTCCTTGAAGTAAATCTAATATTGAAAAATTATTTTTTTCTCTTTATTGGCTAATAAGAATCTTTATTTCAAGGTTTAAAGTATTTAAAATGTGCTAGGATGTCGGCTTCTACAAAGAAGATCCGTGTTCAAACCCTGAGCGTGCGGGATTTTTTCATTAAATAAAAATATTTATTTAACGTAAACAAATCCTCAAGCAGGCACTGGATTGGAATATAGGATCTCACCACAATAGTCTACGAGGAGAGGGAGTTTCTGTGACATCCCGTCCTGTGAAAGGGACGTAAAGAAGCCTCCCTCTCAGGGATGCATTCTTCGAAAGGAGTCGGTGCTGAGGGAGTTCCTCCTCAAACTAGGACATCCTCCCTAGCATAGAAGAGGTTGAATAAAAGGAACAAGAAATAAGGATTAGTTCAAGAGCTAGAAACGAACGCAGGAGGAGGAAATAATGTAACTTCACGGGTTGCCGGTAGATGACTACAGCCATAGGCTGGTTGGGTTTGAGGTGTGTGTCTTCGTGCACGAAAGCACCTCGGGTAAATAACCGGGGATCCCGATAGGAATTTCAAATAAAAAAAAAAAGTATTTAAAAGAATTGTATTATCTTTTAATCCCTCAACTTTTTGGAATTGAAAATGCAAATAATAAAACGTAAATGGATGAGAGGAATTTAATTAATTAACAAAATAATAATTTAAATATGGGTGTGGTGAGTGAGCAAGCTCTCTCTTTTCTTCTATTTTATTTCACAGTTGATTATTATCAAAACAAACATAATAATTCCAATTATACAGTTTGTATTAATACATGTACTACAGTAGTAGTAGTAGGCCTCCTACCGTTTATTATTTTTTAATCATTCCCTCCGGGAATTTTCAAACACTTCTCACTCTCTTCGATATTTTTTTTAATGATTATTCAATTAACGAATTATAAATATTTCTATTAATCATTAAATGATATATAAATATCTACTATTTATTTAAGAGTTTATCATTTAATAAATAAAATAAATAGTAAGTGAGAGGAAATATTTTATTTTTTTAATTTTTTTGTCTTAATTGAGATAACATCGTTAAAAATTAGTAAACCAAGAGTTAAAAAAAATATTGAATGGATTTCTGTTATCTGAATTAAACAATTTATTATTTATTTGACTTAAATAAGAGCAGGTTGTAAAAAGCCTATCTAGGGCTGAGCAAAATATTTGATTTTTTAAGAAACTTTTGTTCCGTGCTTGTCACACCAGATTTTTGTGTCAATTTTAATTGACTTTAATATTTCCTAAGGTAAGGCAAAAGCTCAATGCTTTTTAAAGGGCAAATTTGCCCTCGGGCCTTGGTGTAGGGGTTAGAGTGCTAACCTCGTATACCGAACGTCGCGGGTTCGGACCCCAGGCAGTCCGATGATTTTATTTAAGCCATTTGGATACCAAATGGCTTAAATAAGAATGCCTGGACCCCCCCCCCCGGGGGGGGGGGGGGGGGGGGGCAAATAGTTATTATCATATATAACGGATATCGTTAAAGTCTTAAATGGTCTAAGTTGCCGAAAAGACTGTGTGAATGTGTGTGTGAGTGTGATTGAACCAGAAATAAGGATTAGTTCACACGCCAGAAAAAGAGGAGTTAGAGATAGGAAATAACGTAACTTCACGAGTTGCCGGTAGATGGCCAGAGTGGCCCATGGACACTCCGCTATTTTATATTACTTTATTGTCACGTGATTCGATTCTCACCTTAATGTTGTATGACGTCACGGCACATCTTTTTATTTTTAAATATTTTATAGCGAATGCGTGGTGGTTGATACAAATAGCTAATACTCAACAAGCAATAATAATGAATAGTAGAAAAAGATAAGCAAATAATTTGTTAACAGTCATAAATAAATACTTGTTTATTTATTTATTCAAATGATTTTCCATGTAAACAAAATGCAATCTGATATTATTTGATAGTGAATGAATGAAATGCAAAGCAAAGCAAAAAATTATATTATTTTATTATTACCCTCCTCACCCCCCATCTCCCTCTTCAAAAATCCCCAGTTAAATTACATTCATGAATTCCATGAATACTTAAAACTCTTTTTGTACAGTATTAAAAATACAAACATTTTGAGAGTCAAGTGATTGAGTGGATAGAATGCAGTTAAAATTTGTTTAGAGTATATGAGTATTTTTATTTTTTTTAGCCGGGTACTTACTATAATAATATTTTTTTTTAATTAATATGATAGGAGAAATGTTTTTGTTGATAAATAATCTTTTATTATAAAATACATTAAAAATAATATTTTTTTAACCCTTCTCGGCTCCTAAATTTATTTAACATCACTCCACTATACAAGTGGCCTACTATTGAATCAACCAATGGAATAGGGCCTTATTCTAACCAATCAGCTTCAACTAGCCCTGGACTTTAAAGACTCTATTCCACTTGCAAGGCTACTAGCCACAAAGGATTCCTTTGCAAGCTTCATTTCAGATTAGGGGGGTCTCTAGGCAGTACGCCTGCCCGATAATACTTAGCAAACGCAAGCCTGAAACAATCGGCGACGAGCTGCAAAAAGCTGCTTATATCTGACGCTCCAGCAAAGTAATTGGAAACAGCTACAAGAGATTGCCTCCATTCAGGCTCTTAACAACCAAAAGTCCTTTTCAGGGCCAACACAAACAACCAAAAGTCCTTTTCAGGGCCAACACAAACAACAAAGTCCTTTTCAGGACCAACACAAACAACCAAAAGTCCTTTTCAGGGCCAACACAAACAACAAAGTCCTTTTCAGGACCAACACAAACAATTAAGTCCTTTTCAGGACCACCACAAACAATAAGTCCTTTCCACCAACACAAACAACCAAAAGTCCTTTTCAGGACCAACACACCCAAGTCGCTTTACAGGTAACACAAACAAGCAAGCCCTTTTCAGGGCCAACACAAACAACCAAAAGTCCTTTTTGCTAAGACTCAACAGCAGACAACACAAACGCAAGTCCTTTTCAGGGCCAACACAAACACCAAAAGTCCTTTCAGGCAACCACAACCAAAAGTCCTTTTCAGGGCTAACACAAACACCAAGTCCTTTCCAGGACTAATACAAACAAGCAAAAGTCCTTTTTAGGGCTAACACAATCAACCAAAAGTCCTTTTCAGGGCTAACCAACAAAATTATATACTAGACTTGAACTCTCCACATTGACTTTATACACCTACACTTTTGTATCTCCACTTTGTATCAATTTACTTTCTTCTTTTCTTTTCAATCTTTTTAATCTATATATACAGTATATATATATTTCTTTCTTCTGAATTAAGCAGTTATGCTTGTACTTTTATTCCAAATCTATACACAGTTATTTTTTTTTAATCGTCTTTTGTCATCTTAAGCCTTTGGCTATATAAGATCATATTAAATCATACTAATTATTTGGTATCCAAATGAATTTAAATAAATTCATCGAACAGCCTGAGATCCGAACTCACACCACTTGATCTAAAGATTACCAATATTGACATTTGTCAACACCTCTAATCTCTTGGACACAGGGGGGAGATTTCTAGTCAAGAAAAATGATTATATCTATATATTAAAATGATTATTACATTGGAATATTTTTTAACAAATGTAAATTTTATTTATCTTCTTTTTACAATGGATTTCTATTTTTATATTGAAGGTTTTTTTTTATAATTTTTTTTTGTTGAAATTTTTTTTTTTTCGTTTTTTGGGGGGGGGGAAATTGGGTGGGAAATTGAAAAACTTTAAATAATTTTTTTTATTATTAATTAATTATTATTATTTTTTTTTTTTGTTAAAGTTGGGCTTGGGACGGGGCAGGGCGCTGCAACGAGACGAGAAAAGTGGGGAACTTAGTTAACCTGTTGGCCAAATGAATCATATTATTATATAAAATATTAAAATAAAAATTAAATATTATTTTTATTTTTTTTTTTTTTCTCATTTCATCAATAAAAAAAAAAAAAAAATAAAAATTAATTTAATCTATATATTAACATATATAGGTAAGAAAATGTAAAATGTCTATATTTACCGCAATAAAATAAATATTAAATAAAATCAAATTTATTAGATAATTTCATTCAAATATTAATGTCCTTTTGAAAGAGAAATAGAAGAATTTGCGTTGCTTACGAGATCCATCTATCTCTCTCAAGAGGAAACTTTGCATGCATTCTAAGGATGTCCTAAGGGAGACAGAATCCTTACTCCTAGATCTTATTTTGTCTGCTCATATATATTTTTTTTGTTTAGAGAGAGATGAAAGGATGGTTTTGAAAAAAAAAAAAAAAAAAAAAAAAAAATGTGATAAAGAATGTGTGTGCGTGGTTGAAATATTTTTAACAAGATTGTGACGTCATCATCTTCTCTTAGGTTTAGTTTTGATGATGAGGGAAGAAAGTTTTCTACTTTTTCTTTTTTTTTTTTTCAAAGGCTTTGACAAAAGGAAAGAAAATTTTAGATTTAATTTATTTCAACAATAATGTGAATGATTATTTATTTATTTATTTATTTAAAAATAAAGTTGATAAACTTTACAATAAAAAAAAAGAATTTTTTTACGCATTTATTATTAGATTTACAATTACAAGAAACATTGTATTAAATAAATTTTAAATAAAAAAAAAATCCTTTTTTATTTCCACCTTTTTTTTCCTAAAAATCTAAAATTTCTTTTGGTATATTTTTGAGAGGATACTCGGGTGTTTGAGAGGAGATCACATGTGTATATTTTTAAAAAAGATGTTTTGTGATGTGGCCGGGTGTTTTTTTATATATTATTTTTTTTTTCCTTCCTTTCCTTTCTTGGAGTTTGTTGTGTGGGTGGGTCGGCCGATCTCACCCAAAATTTTTATGTATTTTTTTAAATTTAAAAAAAAAAATAAAAAAAAAAATATTATTTTATATTTATTTATAAATATTTTTAATTAAAAATTTTTTTCAATTAAATTTTTTAAATTTTTTAAATATTTTAAGTCAAACATTAATTGGGTGAAATGTAGTGGAATGGATTGCTGATCATATCAGTCGAATAAAATATATAAATGATAACTTTATCTACCAGGTATTTTGTATTACAATAAATTCTAGATCATATGGTTTCGGCCACAATGCTGTTTGCCTTACTCATTGCTTTGCAGGACTCGGTTTCTTTCCAAAAATTGTTTGGTTTATTCAATTTATTAATTTTAAACAATGCTTTGCAGGACTCAGTTTCGGCCACAATACTGTTTGCCTTACTCATTGCTTTGCAGGACTCAATTTCGGCCACAATGCTGTTTGCTTTCCTCATTGCATTACTGGAGTCAGGCCAAACAGTGCTGTTTCCCTTCCTCATTGCATATCAGGACTCAGGCCAAACAGTTTCGGCCACAATTCTGTTTGCTTTCCTCACTGCATTTCAGGACCCAGGCCAAACAGTTTCGGCTCACAATGCGGGTTTGCTTTCCTCATTGCATTTCAGGACCCAGGCCAAACAGTTTCGGCCACAATGCGGTTTTGCTTTCCTCATTCCATTGTGGCCGAAACTGTTTAGTCTGAGTTTTAGAAGTTATTGAAATAAAAAATATATAAAATTATCATTTATAAATTTTATTGGATTATCCATTCCATTAATTACGAGCACAATCCTGGTGAGTTTGCCAATTCTTTAGGTGTTATGCTTAAAGTTTTAAGCCATTGAATATCTAAATGTTTGATGGCCAAATATCTGCAATTTCACTTTATAAGATCAAATTATAGCTAGCCTTCTTAGAAGCCCTTGAAATCCATAAGACAGTAAAGGATAAGAGAATTATTAAACAAACAATTAGATCTGAACCCATTAGTAGCCAATTCAATTGAAAGAATCTGGGGTGGCAGCAACCAAACTTTCTCTTACCTTCGGTAATCGAAAGTTGTGTTCTGTGTGTCACACCAGATTTTGTGTCGACATGTATTTAGTTCCGACAGTAGGGTACAATTGAATTCAAGATGTAAAATTTATAAGTATGACAAAATATTTATATTTTGTTACCATAGCAACCATTTCTCCTATCTTTTCTATGGAAGTACAAGAGTAAAGTGGTCTTCCAGAAGATTTCAATCACAAAATGAGAATATACATTCGAAAGGGAATCTAAAAAATAATTGATTTTTGAATTTAAAAAAAAAAATCGTTGGAGCAAATTTTGAGAAAATCGAAAAAAACTGAAAAGTGCATCAGTAAAGTACTAGTACTCTTTGGTCGATTTTGTTCAAAAAAGCTTCGTGTCACGTCCCATGGGGGTTGCCTAACTTAAATATAAAATTTCAAACCTCCTACTCATTCCGTTCTTCAGATATTTTGTTCACAAACAGACACACACACACACCCACACACCCACAGACAGACCATGTCGCGAAAACCACTTTTTGGATTCAGGGGACCTCAAAACGTGAAGATCATCAAAATCTCGACATCGAATTTTTGAATGAAAAATGTTTTTTCTCTCTATATATAATATATATAGAGGAAGAGAAAAAAAAAAGTGTTTGACGCTTGGATGCGAGCCTCTGACCTCTAGCACAAGAGGCAAGAACAAACCACTGTGCTACTCCAAATACAAAGCCTAAATCCGGAAAGAATAATTTATTTCTACTTATAAAGTTTCCGTGTGTTATAGTAGTATATAAAAAGGGAGTTAGTAAATCGTAAAGAGAGAGAGAGCAATGGACTACATTAATTTGTGGTCCTGATTTACGAGTTTTAGGCTGGTAACTCTTGGAATGATGGAAGCGAAAAGGGGAGAGTGTGCTTGACTGACGGACTGCCTGATACTTAATAGTAGTTAAAAGGTAAATAAACCTACATAAAAAACTAACTTTTAACGAATTAGATATCGATCATATCGTTAAAAAAAAAAAAAACGATTCCTTACTAATTTCTCTTGTTGGCTTTATTCCTGAAAAGTTCGTGGATGACACATAGATGGCCTTACGTAGAATGACATCCATATGATTTTTAGTTAGTACCAACCTTCAAAAGGAACGTGTATAAATTTGAAAATGGATAAAAAAGAATGTATTAATAAAGTAATTGCTTTTTGGCGAAAAAATTACTGTTAAAGCCAAGGCTTCATCAGGAAAATCAACCGTTGAGAAATGATTTGCTAAATTTAAACAAGGCGAAATGAGCATCCAAGAAGATGCACGCAGTGGACGAACCAAAGATGGTGTTACCGAGGAAAACATCACAAAATAATTTTGAATGATCGTAAAGTGAAGTTGATCGAGATAGCAGAGACTTTAAAGATATCAAAGGAACGTTTTGGACATATCGTGAATGAATATTTGGAGCCGTGCTCACATGCACCGTGTCACAAATCAATGAAAACAATGGTAAAATTGCATGAATTAGACTACTAATTGCTTCCCCATCCATCTTATTCTCCTAATCTGGCCCCCAGATACTTTTTCCTATTTGCAGACTTCAAAAGAATTCTCGCTGTTAGCACTGATGAAGAGGTTATCGCCGAAACTGAGGCCTATTTTGAGGCTAAAGAAAGATCGTACTATAAAAACGTATACATAGAGAGAGAAAGTAATGGATTCATCTCAAAAATTAGATTAGTCCCTGAGCTCAAAAAAGTAGGTTCCATAAAATGCTCTGCTGTATGTACAATAATCTGCGAATTAATGTGAACACAAGGATTTTTTTCGTTAATTTTCTTTATTCGAAATAACACTAAGGTTAGACATAAAAACAAGGTTTAAATACTATTTTTTTAATAAGTAATATGTCCTCCTTTGTTTGCCAAAAAATCGCCTCGACATTGTCAACTAAATTTCCAGAATTGAAGGGTGAAGGTTCCAATGAGGGTAAGTGCCAAAATTACAGTCCCGAGATAATTGCGAAAAACTGTTTAAGAACAGAACAGTGACATCTTTTAGAGCACCTCAGAAGCTATAGGCAGATATTCCCTTTTTCAGGACATGCAGTACATACACATTTGTAGTATAACCAAATACTACATTTATAACAGAAAATCTCAAAAAATGGCACATACTTTCTTTGGTACTTCCACGCCTTAATTATTCTTGATTTCTACCTCTCGAAATCGCACACCTGCTTTCAACATCTTGGGTTTGGCATTATAGTCCATTTTATGGTCTTGCTGAAGGTCGTAGCTTGTTTTTCTAGAATGTATTTTGCTGTGTCGCTTCATCTCGAGGAATTGTCTTCCTTTTTCTTCTATATTCTCCTTTTCGATGCACTTCAACTAATCCCGACTCTCTCTTCTGCTTTACTAGTTTATTTACAGCACCCAAACAACCACATTCCATTGCAATGCTTCTCTGCTATGCTTACTAAGCGTGATGATCTTTTCTCTTTTCCTTGGAGTAATATCCATGATGTCAAAAAATTTAAAATATCAAAAAATAACCTAAAAATAAGGAAATTATTATTTATTCTGGGTATTTTTGGCTCTATGTAATGTCGATCACAAAATTAAATGATTTCCAATTCTCAGAATAAATATAACAGTATTGTCATAAGCAAAAAAACATTTATGGATATGTTCACATTAATCTGCACAATACTAAGAATTTTAAATAAAATTAACAAATTATTTGCTGGCCAAATCAATATTTATAAACTTTGTTTGGAACAAAAAAAGGTTTCTATTTAATGGACATTATTTTTCCAGGCTTTATGTACAGTACCTGCTAGATATAAATAAAAAAGAGCCCCGCCATCAATCAGAAGGGCTTAATTACTACCGCTTGGGTCCGATGCTAATCGCAGGTTTTAATTACGACTTGAGATGCCATCAGCGCGTGCAATGCGGTCGCTTTTGGTCCTTCTCCCTTTGAAAGGGGGCCTCTCTATTGTATGCACACGCATAGGAGACCCGGGGAGGAGGGTGAGGGTGAGGGGGGAGAAGGCGGCTGTTTGCTCACATAAACGCTAAACCTCCTCCTCTGTTGGCTCGTGTGATTAACTGACCGCCATTTCGACGACGACCAGCGCTCGTAAATTCTTTTTTCAGTCAGAAAAAGAGGAGTGGGTAGGTGGGAGTTGGGAGGATATTAAGAGGGGGAGAGGAAAAAAAAGTTGGTCTGCTCTTTGATACTCAAAAAAAAAAAAATACACACACTTGAAATGAAATGGCATACAAACATCACAACGACAATATATGTCCGGGAATATGTTAAGCCTCCACCAGCTTTTTTTTTTTTAAAGGAAATACTGAATAGTCCATTATAAGGATCTCCGTTATTGCAATTGTATTGAAAAACCCCAAGTTTACTTTTTCAAAAAACTACTTCACCTTCCCAGAAGCACCCCCCAATTCCGTGATCAGGATCGAGGCAGGGTTGGTTCACTTTCTCCTCAATTGTAAGACTCACTTTACGCTGGATACTCAAAGTACTGGCCTGAGAAAGGACCCAAAGTACCATCAGTAACCCTACCTATAGTCCATTAACTTAAAATGTGGAGTATATGTCGATTTCTTGATTCTTTCTCCATCTTCTTTATAGTAATGTAATTGCATTTGTTCTTTTAGCATCTTCCTGATCTTTACCAATAGATTTGGGTCTTGACTGTGCCAAAGGTGGATTCTCAAGGTACTATCAATGCAAGCTAACAGATGTCCTAGGATCTGCTTCCTGAGGCTGTAATTGGCTGAATTGTCCAATATTAAATACAAATGGTTAGCTCAAGCGAAGCCGGATTTGGTACAGTTGTAATAGATGACTCTTCAGCGATATGTCATTTGCTGGGAGTATCTTTGGATGACTTCAAACAAAGATTGCTCTCCCCAATGAATTCGGTCCCCAAGAATATTTATCCAAAAACGTTATGTTTCCATTTACAAGACTATTTGTCCAGATCAGGGGTGGCGGGTCAGTATATTCTCAAGATTTTGGTGAAAAACAACACTCACTTTATAGACCAAATGCAGCTCTGTATTTTATGGAATCTACAAGAATGTGAATCTCTATACCATGTATTAATTAAAGACACAAGCTTTCGGATTTTCTGCGGGTTTCTGAGGACGAATTAATGGACAGAGTAAGATGAGAAATCAGAGTGAGCAGCCTCTTCTTCATGGTGCTATGGGGATCAGATCCTTTGTTCTAAGCCAGAGTTCGAAATACTCCCCTGTTATGAAATTAAGTGCGCTATTTTCTAACAATATGTTTATTATAATAAATCTTTCTAATTTTTTTTCTTCACTTCTCACATCACATTTCTGTATATAGTGAATTAATAAATAATAATAACTGACCTCAAAAAGTCTAGAGTATTTAGTTTCTAAAGGCCGGATGCTTCACTTCTAGTCAACTAGCAAACTTATCATCAATAAACAATAGTAAACAAGAATACGCTTTACCTTCGAGTTAAGAAAAATTTTATTTTTTTTTTTATTTAGGGTAGGGCTACTCGGCCATCCCTTGCAATAGACACATAAAATTACAAAGTATCAATATAAAATAAAAACAAAATATAAAAATAAATACAAAATTAAAACAAATTTAAAACAATAAAATACAATAATAAAACAAAATTAAAACAATAAAAATACAAAATTAAAACAAATTTAAAACAATAAAATACAATAATAAAACAAAATTAAAGCAATAAAAATACAAAATTAAAAGAAAAGAAAATCAAAAATACAATAATAAAACAAAATTAAAACAATAAAAACACAATAATAAAACAAAATTAAAACAATAAAAATACAATAACAAAACAAAATTAAATCATATATAATTAGCTGTGTTTTAAGAAGATTTTTGTGAAATTAGCAACTTTATATAATTATATAAAGGCATCAGTTATGAAAATTATTAAAAATTGAATAAAATTAAATAAATAAATAAGGCTTGTGTTTCTAATTTCACCCCTTAGTTAAGCCTTATTTTGTACATTTGGTCTTAGCTACTTAACTACAATCAGGGCTCTTATTTAATCATATGATTAGCTTACATATACAGTATGTGAAGAGACTCGAAAGGGATAGCTAGCTAGTTAATTAGAAGCCCCAGGCCAAACAATAAAGAGAAAAGGAAATTTGATTTCTAGCATTGAGATCCTTTTTTGTGACCAAATATAAACCAACAAATTTGACATTAAAGATTAATAAAAAAAAAAAAAAAAAAAAAAATGAACTGGAAGAGAGAGAGAGAGAGAGAGAAAAAAGATTAAACTTCTTTGAATATTTGTCTCTTTTATTTTTTTGATCACCAAGCATGTTTAGTAGCTATTAACGAACCCTTTCATCTTAAAAAAAAAAAAGCTCTCGGAGAAAAAAAAAAAGGGTAGAGATCAAAATTATAACCTTCGCCCCTCTGTTTAAGCTAATTAATTTCTTTTTAAAAATGCAAAGATTTAATGAGAAAGAGTCAAAGAATATATATATATACAGAGAACCAACTGATCAGGGGGAGTGAAAAACACTAAAATTTAATTAAATGACTTTTATATTATTATTAGGGAAGGGAACATGAATGAGAATTTGAAAGAGAAAGTTATTACTTTTTTACTTTCTCTTACCTCTATGTAATAGAGACCGGATTTTAAGCAAAATGCTTATTGCTGAATTTTATAAGCAACCATTAGATATTTAATTTCTATACGAATTACGAAAAACTAAGTGCATTGAGATTGCTTTGTTTATGCTTTTTTTTTCCTCTCTATGCTTATTTGAACTTATTTTACGAATATTTAGATAATTTTTAAAAATAATTTAAAACATTATTTAGCATAAACGTTCATGTAAAGTAAATCCTTCGGCAGGTGCATAAATCCCTATCCCTACTCTGGCTCTGGCCAAGGGCGGATTCAGAGGTGTTTCTGGAGGGGGGGGGTAATCTGGTGTGACTGGTCGCACAACACACAATCTTTTCTTAATTTCGGTAATTTAAAGGCGCATTCTTTACTTGTTTGCCAGAATATAAATACAAATCAGATTTTTAAGTATTAATATTTAATATTTAAATTTTTACATTAAAAATAAATTTTTTTTGCAAAAAAAAGTATCTTTTTTTCAATCTCGGGGAGAGGGGAGGGGTAATTATCCTTTTACTTCCCCCCCCTTGTATCCGCCCTTGGCTCTGGCCCCCTGGACCTTCCTACTCTGGCTCGGGCCGCACACTTTCGGTATTTAAAGTTACATTCTGTACTTGTTTACCAGAATATATATAGAAATAAAATTTTTAAGTATTAATTTTTAAAATTTTAAATTAAAAGTTGCTTATGAGATACTTTTTTTTTTTCAACTTTTATGCTTATTTAGCAACTTTTTATTCAATATTTTTATGCTTTTTTTAAACACTTTTTCCCATATTTTTATGCTTTTTTTGTCCGGTTTTTAGTAATAAATATATAGAAAGTATTGGATTCATGTCAAAAATTCCATGTCGAGATTTTGATGGATATACACGTTTTGAGGTCTCATTAATAAAAAAAAGTGGTTTTTGCTACATGGTCTGTCTGTCTGGGTTCAATTTAAAGCATGAAGGAATTGAGCTAGGAGGTTGAAATTTTATATTTAAGTTAGGCACCCCCCCCCCCTCCTTGAAGCGTGAAAATAAGCTTTTAATCAAAATCAGCCAAAAAGTACTAGTAATTTACTGATGTAGTTTTTCAGTTTTTTTTTTTTTTTTTGATTTTCTCAAAATTCGCTCCAAAGAATTTCAGCGGGCTTTACTCCTGACTTTGCTTACCCAGTGGCGTAGCGAGGGGGAGGAGGCAAGGGGGGGGGCATCATGCCCCGGGCGCTACTCACAAAGTGGCGCCAAATGGTCCGCAAAACAAAAATTTTTATTTTTATTATAATTGATTTCTGGAAAATATATTTAAAATTTAGTGTCAGTGTAATATAATAATTTTGTATATTTTACATATATACATATAGTTTTCGAATGGGGGGGGGGGCGCTAAAAAGGTATTGTGCCCCGGGGGCACGCGAGTTAAGCTCGCTACGCCACTGTGCCTATCTATCCTCGCCCCTGGACCTCCCACGGGAGACTCTCTATAGCCTTTCTTAAATATTTTTCGGCCCGAAATTCCTTTAAGTTTTTGAGTTATTAATACACGATTTCTCCCATAAGAAATGTATAGAGAAATATTTATGTATTCTATGAATGTAAACAAATCCTCAAGCAGGCACTGGATTCCTTAATTAAGAAAAGTAGAGGGTCCGCCGCAGTCAGCTGAGAGGGCCAGCGCGACTAAACACACAAAGATCTGTGTAAAATTCAAATTTAATTTCAATTGAATATTTATCTTTACAATAACTATGCCTTTTTTTTTTCTTTTTGAAATCAAAGAAATTTTCTTAACGCCTTTGATATCAATAAAAATAAAAAAAACATTAAAATAAAATAATGAAAGAAATTAGCAAAATGCTTTTTTTCCCTCTATTAAAAAAAAAAAAAAAAAACTTTTACTTTTATAGCTATAGAATCCTAATTACAATCAGAGAGAGCGAGAATCGTTTGATGAGGAGGGAAAAAGAAAAATCTATAGGAGTTGGAATCTTTGGAATCCCTCATTTGGAAAATGCTTTGAAGGTGACGCTGACTGGACCAAAAGCAAGCAAAGATTCTCTTTTACTTTTTTTAAAGGGGGAGACTTTAATAATAAACTCATCAATAATAGAACTTGCCTCTTTCTCTTCAACGTTAATATTAAATTCAGTTTTAATTTTAATAAAAAAATAAAAAGTGAATCTTCTAAAGAAAGGATGAAGGGATGCACAGACACAAAAGGGCTACTGTATTATTAGATGGATAGAGTCTCCACCTGAGATATTATATTTTTTTTAGGAAGAGTTGCGTTAATCGCTTAAAGAAAATCTGACTTGTGAGTAAGCTAAAACAAAAACTCTTTTTTGAATTTCATAAACGGGTTTATGAAAAATTTCATTGACTAGTTAACAAAAAAAAAAAAAAAAAAAAAAAACGGCCTCTCGAGAGGTTTGAACTTGAGCTTTTGATTTCTTCCCTTCATATGTATGACGCCTATACCATCTCGACTACTTAGTTTGTTGAGAATATCATACTTTTTAAGCTAATTTAAATTTGATTGATATTTTATTTACTTAATAAACCAGTTTTATTCTCAAAAGTCCTAAAACTGCTGTCATCAAAAGTCTTTAAAAATTCCTCACACTCTGCAATCTGAAAGTATGAACTTACGGTATACACTTATTTGGTAATGTTTTCCTTTTGTTTTGTTATTGCTTTGGTATTGTATTTTTACTGTTTTCATCTTGTTTTAATATTGTTTTTTATTTTGTTTTAATGTTGTATTTTTACTGTTTTTCATTTTGTTTTAATATTGTATTATTGTTTTTTATTTTGTTTTAATATTGTATTTTTACTGTTTTCATTTTGTTTTAATATTGTATTATTGTTTTTTATTTTGTTTTAATATTGTATTTTTACTGTTTTCAATTTGTTTTAATATTGTATTATTGTTTTTTATTTTGTTTTAATATTGTATTTTTACTGTTTTTCTTTTGAAGTTACGCTGTATTTTTGGATATTTATGGATTTTATAATTGTATTTATTGTGTTGCAAGGGATGGCCGAAGCAGCTTACCTTAATAAAGAATAATAATAAACCAGTTATGAATTCTATTTCACAAACAGGGTATATTTAAATTCCAGCACAAAAGTATATGAAAACGGATTGAAAATTCATATATTTTTTTTACAATGTATGTAATACGTTTTTAAATTGTCCAATATTATTTTTATCGCCACTTTTGTGTCTGTCCTTACATGTTGACAAAACCAGTTTTTTTTTTCCTTTTCCTAAATACGTCACTCCTTCTTTGAAAGCAAAGTGAATGTTACCTTAATTGCTTTAGAAGAAATTCTTTTCATTCATTCATTTATTTTATAATCTCTTTCATTCACAGAAAAAAAAAAGAAAAACCCTTTATCCTAATTACATTCGTGTGTGTGTGTGTGGGGTGGGAGGGAGAGGGGAGGGGGCAAAACAGAGAGAGAGAGAGTGTAATTGTGGCTAGTAATTTAAATTTTCTTCAATACCGTCCGTCCATTCCCTGAAAGTGAAACATTCCAACCCACTCTTCTCTTTTCATCATCGTTCATTTCAAGGGAGCGAGAGACTAATTAAAAAACTTCACCATTTAAAATAAATAAAAAACTTTGTGCCAACTCTTCGGTCTTCGGACCTTATGCACCCATTCAAAAAAAAAAAAAAAAAAACTTTACTTTTATATGTGTCTATAAATAGACTTGGATTTTGTTTTTTAATCCCTCAATATATTTCATTTAATCTTGTAATCATCCTTTACTTAAAGTAGATCTGTCCTTTTTAATTAAAAAAAAAAATTCTATTTAATCTTTAAAAAAATAAATAAATAAATAAATGGTGACTGACTAGAAGAGTGGAGTTTTTTTTTATTACTTTCTCTTACCTCTATATATATGTTAATAGAGAGAAAGTATTGGATTCATGTCAATTTATTTTAGTTAGTTATTCTGACGTACACTGTAAAAAAATATGAATTTTCAATCGTTTTTCATATACTTTGGTCATTTAATATTAATATACCCAGGATATGAAATAAAATTAATATAAAAGTTTATGAACAAATTACCAACTTTTAAACTTATCTTTTTCTTTGTGTGCCGCCAAATTTTGAAATCGTTAAAAGTGTACCGCGACAAGTTGAGAATCACTGGTCTAAACGTTCTCAAATAACTCGACTACCTCAAGGAATTTTTTTAAATATTATTTTATAATTATTTTAAGGAAACTTGAAATTATTCTTTTAAAATTTATTTCACAAATCTAAATTTATTAAATTCTGGTTTGAAATTCGCGCTCTAAACTATTTAAATATTTATGAAGTATATTAAAATCATACTAATTAAATAATTTTTATAAAGTAATTCAACTAAATAGCTATCAAAATTAAAATTAAAATTAACAATTTTTACCAAAATAATTAATTTTAAAATTTACAAGAAATTTGTTGGGTTGGCAATAAATTTATTTTTCTTTCTTATAACCCAGGCACTCCTTTTTCCTTATTCTGACGTAGGTGTTTCGTCATAAAAATTAAACTCATAGGCCCTTGGGAATATTTTTTTTTTTCTTTCTTTCTTAATCCGTTCTCTTTTCATTACTAAACAAATCTAACAACCTCTTGACAGATTGAATGATGAATTTAAAGCACGTTGTTGCACGTGTAAACATGAATGTTACGGATCAAAGATTAAAAAAAAAAAAAAGTAATTTCATTCTCTCTATTTTTTCTCCTCCCCCGCCCCCCCCCCCCCCCCCCATGTATGCAAATTTTCTCTCTCATCTTTTCATTTATTCATATTTTTACTGTTTTTTGTTTTTTTATCTGATTACTTGTTCATTGCGCTTCTATTCGCCAGAGTCAGCCAGCGAGGCGATTTACCGTCAATGAGATGATAGATGAAATTTTAAATGAATGAAAAAAAAAAAAAAAGGAGAGAAATGCAATTCAAAAGGGAATTCAAAGAAACCTAGATTTGTTTCTAATCTCCCTATATTATGACGATATTTTTTCGTTATTTTTTTATTTTTTTTTAATTTAAGGTCTTTTTCGGACATTTAGACCTCCATCGATATTTATTTCAATTGATTGGTAGCCAAGTGTCGCATGAGACGGGATGCGACTCTAGCACAAGAGGTAAGAACTCTACCCACTGTGCTATGACCCACACGTCTTGTTTCCTTTCTAACAATATGTAGGCTTAATTTTTAATTTGTTTAAGGAATTTTTAGACATCTGGAGCCATTTAGACCCTGTCCCTATTTATTTTAATTGTTTGGTATCCAATTCAAATGAAATAGATTTTTCGCCTAAGACGGAATGCGAATCCTCCGGCCCTAGATTAAAAATATATCTCGCACAAGAATTGAATGCGACAGAAAGCCTGCGCGCAGATGATGCGTCCAAATTAAAAAAGACCACGTCTCCATACAGAAAGTGGGGAAGCACCAGAGCCTTAACCAGCCTAAGTCGCACCCACATTGGAGTGAACGCGGCCAACCTGCGGAGAGGATATACTCTTCGGCAGATCTGACTCACGTGATCGGTCGGGTGTCCTATTAATTATCATGCCCAGATCTTTTACCCTCTCAGAGTAAAGAAGGAATCTCTTTGTCATATACTCTAATCAAGGGTGGGCTCAGTCCGGGTAGTCGGGATGACACCGTTTAACACCAATATATTTTTATTCCGCAATAATATCATCATAAACGGTCAGGTAACCGAAGAACCGAATGTTTTGTGACTATCCAGTTAATATTCAGAGATTAAATTACACACACCAGCCAAAAGCGATTTCTGGGAATGCCAATATTATGATGGGAATTTCAAATCACACCCTATCTAAAATGCTTTAATTAAAGCAGAAAAAAAAATCTTTACTGTATTTATAACATCTCAATTATTCAGTCTAACGTAAAAACAGTTTCCGTAAAATAATATTGACTTACCAAAAGAGACGGAGTTTGAAAAAAAAAAAAAAATTAAAGGACCAGATGTGACATTTTTGTTTTTTTATAATTCTCATGAGTGCCATCTTAAACAAAAAGAATTGAACCAAAGACCCTTTAAGTTCTGCCCTTTCCACGTTTCGTAGAGTGATCGATTACACTTTAAACGAGAAAATGCAATCGAATTTTGCCCTTTTGTTTAGGGAGTGAATCGGAATAAAATATCTTTTAGCAAAGTTAAAATAAACGGACTAGTGAAATTGAAAGTAGCTTCATTATCATCCTCTTTTCCCTTATAACAAATCATTAGAGTGAATGAAATTGATACCTGAAATATACTCCCATATATAATTAAAACTCTCTCTCTCTCTCTGTCTCACTTTCTCTTTTAGCTATCCGTTTAATAACCATAAAACACACACACACACCACACAGACCTCTTATTGTTGGTGATTTATATGACGTCAAGGGGATTATTTATGAGGGAAAATTTCAACCATTTTTTTTTCTTCTTTCAAAGTGGAGGGTTCTTTATCTAAAAAAAAAGAGACTATTTTTATCAATTACTAACCAACTTGTTTGTGAATTTGTAAGGGTCAATTAAAAGAAAGTTTAATAATTCAAGATCTAGGATTAACGCATTGTGATTATTCTAGAGATGATGATAACGTGAGAAGTCTCTATTGATTGAATTAAACTCTTTTAAACAACACGTTTCGGACAAATTTATTATTGAGCCATCATATGTTATTTAAGAGTATGTTAAATATGAAGTGTCCATAAATTTATATAGCTTACTTTTTTTTTATTTCATTTAAGGCCCTTTTCGGCAGCGAAGGTCATTTAGACCTCGTATTACTCAAAAGACTTATTATTATTAGATTTATTTGATAGTATTTTGATACAAAAATGTGTGGAGAGAGAGGAACATTGGGGACATTAAAAGTATACAAAAAAATAAATAAATAAATAGATAAACAAATAAGTAAAAGGAATTAAATTACATTAAAACAACTATTAGAATAGCAAGGCACACATCACAGCAGTAGTCACTCATCGAGCGCTTCATTGCAGAGTCCAGGAACCAGTAAACTTTGTTCAAATGTTTTGTGGTACAAACTGAATTCACGGTTAACGTTTCATTCTCTTCCAATAATTCAGGGATGAAATGCCTTCGCAGCGGATCATAAATGGGGCATTTGGAAATGATGTGATAAATACTTTCGGGTTCATTTAAGTTGCAGAGCTCCTTCTGGTAAATTAAGTGCGTGTTTCCATTAACTGTAATCTTCAGGATATAGCCACTCGCCATCCTAATTTGCGCCTGTAGTCTTAGATAGGGAAATTTGATCGAAGTTTTTAAGTATTCTTGTGGGCCAAAATCGTTAACCGGCAGTGGGGTAAAGATGCTTTTGAAATATGAGTTGAACACCCAGGCATTGACAAAATCGATGTTTTTATTAATGAGCAATGCCTTGAATTTATCGAGGGGTTGGCCCAGCGAATTTTTGATGGTGTTCGAATCATTGATGTCGACTCAAAAGACTCTTAAACAAACGAAGATGGAGTAACGTCATAAATAGATGCTACCTTCCTGACTGTTTCCCATTAGACCACTCCAAGAATTCCGGCCCAATAAGGTCGCTGTTGTATTTTCCTGTGTTCTCCTCGCTTTATCTTCACAGACAAAATTTGAGATAGTGATACTAACAACTCAGAGATCTGTCTCAGTGAGATTTTGCTTAATTTTAGTGAATATTCAAAATAGGATTTGGATATCCATTAAATAAACCGCAAAATATTCATTCAAAAAGACCGAAATATGCACTTAAAATAAATATTGGACCAGAGAAAGGCTTCCAGACTACCGGCCCAATAAGATTGCCGTCGTATTTTCCTGTATTCTCTTATATAGGTTTCCGAGCCTTATAAATTCTTCACAGATACATTAATTTGAGATATTGATACTAACAAGGAACAATTCGGAGATCTCTCTCAGGAATTTCAGTGAGACTTTGCTCTATTTTAGGGAATATTTAAAGTAGGATTCGGATATTCATTAAATAACTGCAAGATATTCATTTAAAAAGTCTGAAATATGCTCTTAAAATAAATATTGAATCAGACCTTCAGGCCCAATTATGTCATCATTTTATTTTCCTGTATTCTCTTATATGCGTTTGCTCGCCTAATACTTCACAGACTCAATTCTTCATTAATTTGAAATGATGATACTAACAAAGAACATCTAAGAGATCTCTCTCAGGAATTTCAGTGGGAGTTTGCTCTATTTTAAGTAAGGTTAGGATATCCAGAGCAAAATGTGCTTTTATCAACATTCAGGTATCGTATAAAAGAAAAGAAATATGCCCTTAAAATGAATTTTTGTGTAGGTTAGGTTAGAGTAACTGTTTTTGGGGTTTTGAGGGTGTAACTCAGATACTTCGGACGCCAGCCAAAGGGGCTAACCGGCCGTCTAAAATCCAAAATCCTTGTCGTCTCCTCTTCGCATTCCCTCTGCCCGAGGGTGGGGCTAACTCGGCCGAGTTGTGGATGGGAGAAACTCAGCCTCTGGTGGCCATTAATGCACTCTTAGGCCCTTTGTGATATCATTTCAGTTACCCCATTTACCTACTCCAGAAGGAGATTTTGGAATTTGTTGCTGCAAACGGAACTAGAACACGAATTGGGTAGTAACTCTAGGATAGTAATCCGCAGCTTATCCATAATCCTCCTTGCATATTCTCTGAAATCAAATGAATTTTCTAAATTTAACTTTAAAAACGACTACAAAATTCCTGAATACAAATTTATATCTACTATAATAACAATACTTGTGGAAGGAGGTGAAAAAATTAATAAACGTCCTCGTCTTTTTTTTTTTTTTATTGAAATTCTTTTTGCATATTTAAGGTAGATAAGAAAAGCTTCTCCTCTCTCTCTCTTTATCTAAAATCACTGCTCGCTCGGTCTCTGTTTAATCAAAGGCCAATCGGCTGCCAAAGGGCTTGGGCTTCTATCTATCCAATAGCGCGCATGATTAGGCTCTAAGAGAAGAGGGGATTTCCAATTCTCCTTGCCCTTAGGTCTGCAGCTCATTGCTATTCATAAAATATGTCTCTCTCTCTCTGCTCTCACTTTGACTTTAAGCCCTTTTATCGGATGTAATCTACTAAAGGAGACATCATTATATGGCGTTAAATATCTATTTAATTTAACAAAGAAAAAAATAAAAATAAAACTACTGTACTTATAACAAAATAATTTTCAATAATAAAACTTTCTGAAAACAATAGAAGGTAGTACAGTGAGCGCTACAATTAAGTCCCCACAGGGGAGCTAAGCCTTAGGTATATGGTATATAGTGAAATAATTTTTAAATTTGAAAAGATAAAATAAAATCATTTGTACCAGATTTTATTTTACCTTTTCGATCATTAAAATTATTTCCCTATATACCATATACTATACCATATACTTAAGGCTCTAACTCTCCGGTGGGTACTTAATTGTGGCGCTTTATTTAAGCTCATAAATCATAAAAAGTTCCAGTCTGACAGAGCTGGAGAAGTTTTTTCTTTTGATAAAATTGGAAAAAAAAAACTAAAAAAGTACAAGTACTCGATGTCTCTCTCCCAAAGACAAGATCAAAAGAAGTTTGTTTTCTTTTGGGATCTGAGGCGTGGCCTAATACAGTGTATATGGCCACCTGGGGGTAAAAAAATGAACTAGTCATTTCTAGCTTTAAAGTAGGGTTGGGTGATAATGTATCAATCTGATACTTTGTGCACCCGATCAGGTCTATTCTTTTAAAAACAGACGTTAAAATGAGTTGGATGTTAAAAAGTAAAGTAATAACACCAGCGTTAAAAAATGATATTCCCTAAACAAAATTTTAACAGCGACGTTAATATTTTATTTTACTTTTTAACACCAAGTGTTAACGATTCATATGAAGATAGCTATTTGCTGATTGTTCGTGTTTTTACACACCTCGATAACCACTCGCGCATGCGCATTACTAACTTAATTTGTTATTTTCACTCAGTAGGCCTATTTGACACACCAGCGTTAAAAAATGTTAAAGTTTAAACAGCGACGTTGCTTTTATCTCAAAGCTGTCAAAATCCTTACTTTTTAGGTTAAAGACGCCATTTTTATGCATTAAATACGGCGTTAATTAACGCTGATTTCAGATGTTAAAAGTTAACGTTTTTGCTTAGAGAATAGACAAAATCCGAGCCCAATCTAATTATCATTATGAATAATCTTCCTTTTTTTTTGAGCGAAAAGAAAAAAGAGAAATCTTAAT
>JAKCPI010004078.1:0-23549 GCA_023213315.1 Euborellia annulipes
AAATTCTTTCTTTTTTCTATTTATTAAATACATCAATGCTATAACGCAAAAAATTACTATATTAGCCAATTACTAAATTTCTTTTATTCGTCAATTCTTGAAAATAATTTGAAAATTCATATCTATAATATATGATAGTGAATATACATATTACTTTTCTTACCTATATCGCCTGTACTAAAGAATCATAGTGACGAAATGAGTGCGAATAGTTCTTTGTTGATTTAAAATTAAAATTAAAATCTTCTGTTATTTATTTCCTCGAATGATTATAAGTAGAGACCGGATTTTATCAAACTAAAAACTTTCGCTAAATATGCCATATAATATGCAGTAAAAGTATTAAAATATGCAATCAAATATGCAATATATTTATGGCAAAATATTGAATAAATAAGCCGTTGAAAGGGCAAATCGTGATTTCTACTGATGTAAAACTAATGGTGTTTATTTTGGAAGGAAATGATTAAAAAAAAAAAAAAAAAAAATTAGTCTCGCAATGCATCAAATTTAATTAAAAAAAACAAAACAAAACAAAAAAAACAGTAATATCAGTACAGTCAAATGTATTTAATTTATTTAACAAAATAGTTTTCTATAAAATATTATACTAAATATTATTTAACAAAACCAACCTTTTTATAAAAAAAAAACGTAATATTTCTGAGAAACTAACTTTTAATTGTAACTGAACGTATAATTAAAATTAACAATGAGGAAGTAAAGAATTTGGAAGCAATTAAAAGAAAATTATTTCTCTTTTTCGCTTTATTTAATACAATTGTCGACGTTTCGGTCGTTTTCCCGACTTCATCAAAGTCAAATGTTATTGACTCGAGCTTAGAGGGCTCTTGGCAAGCATAACATTTTGCCCTAATACTTTGTTGGCACCAACAGTTATGTCAAGTTGCCAAGAGCCCCTCTAATCTCAGTCAACAACAATTGTCTAGTGAAGGCGGAAAAATTGGCCGAAACGTCGACAATTGTAAATAAAGCGAAAAAGAGAATAATTTTTCTTTAATTGCTTTCGGCTTTCTGGGGAGATCAAGATCATTGCTTTTAATTTGCATTGGTACAACTAAAACCATTTCAAAATTAACTTCTTTAAAATTATGGCGTTTATAAGCAATAAAGTTTTATATTTTTTGAAAATGATCGTTATACTGGGCGCCGGAACGAATTTGAATCAAGGGGGGGGCAAAAAATTTTTAGAAAATTAAAATAATTTAATATGTTCAAATATAGTATAAAACAAAAACAAATCTACTATAAAACTAAAATTTTTAAATAAAATCATAATTTTAATAGTCAAATTTTAAAAAATTTGATGATGATTTTTTCAAAATGTTTGGAAAAAAATGGTTTCTTACTCTTTTAATTTAGAAGATTTTATTTTTCAAAAGTAAATCATATCATTTTTAATAATAAATGAAATAAAAGAAGAAATTTTGCCCCTGCCCCCCTTATGGGATACTTACAGAGGCAATGTACCTGCCCCGGTTCCGGCGCCTATGGTTCCCATCAACAGATGTGATAGGGGCATATTTATTAGACAATGAAATAGGTTCGATTTCCTCCATCAAAAGCATCAACTTCATCTCCTTGAAGTATTTTATTGATTTACATAAATCCGCTAGTCAGGATTTTTCTAGGATATGTTTTAATTTATTTCAATAAAATTTCCTTTCACGACATTTGGATTTACGTAGGTTTTCAAATTATCAATTATATTAATATTTTCGCTCCAATGCTATCCCACGCCTTTCTAAATCTTCAATAATTTCATAGGGCGTAATAGACTTCGCCACATTTGGGGGGCCGGCCCAGCGGTTAGAGGCGAGAGGAGGTTTAATTAATATATACATAGATTATTAATTATTTATTTAAATAAAAATTAAATTAATGCTTGTGGATTGGGGTGTTAAAAAAAAAAAAATTCCCAAAGGGAAAAATATATATCTGCTTGTTTTTTAATTTTAGGACCAGCCGGGGGCAAGCGGCCCCCTCCTCCTGGCTACGCCCATGAGATAATTTTAAAGAAATTTACAATTGGCATAAAAATGAATGCCAGATCTTTGCCAATCTGTGGTGGTTTTAAGCAATTCATGTACTTTTGGGCCCAAAGAGCATCGTCCTTCTGCAATTTTAAGAACCACACTCTTGAATTCAAGAAAATTCACCTGCCACTCAACTTCTTACCGCCAGCCATACTAGCGAGTTATTACTGGTTGGGAGGCAACGGTTTTCAAGCATTAATTCTTGTAAACATCAACCCTTGAAGGGGCCTTTAAAAACATTTTTTTGCAATTTGTTTATTAATTTCATTTATGAGGAAAAAATTCCTCTTATTTTTTCCGCTAGGCGATTACGAGGCATGAGCGATGCATGTCACATGTATCATTTTAGTAACAATTGCAATGATTGTCCGACCTTTATCATATAGGGGGCTGCATCAGAAATAAATAGCAACTCACTTTATTTTCAATCGACCCTGTTGAAATAAATTTTAGCCCATCATTAATAAATCGACATGTAGTCATAATTAGTTTTTCAGATAATTTTTTGAACAGACCAAAAATGGATTTTTTGGACCATTTGGGCTTCAAAGCCTCTTAGTAATAAATTAGCTAGCGGATACTAAAATTGGGCAGTTCATAATATATAATTATAAATAATAATAATTATAATCGCCTTCTAACATTTTCGGAAACGTATTATATAGGTCTTATGCCTTGCCTTTAGCGATGCGGGTGACGAGGACCACCCTGTTTTGGCATTTTTTCTTTTAATTAATTTATTCGAACTATGAACACAACTGACTTGATATTCATCCAACGAAAATTCTAAGCAAAACTAAATTTGTTTCTTAAAGAGGATATAAATCAAAATATCATATAAATTTATTTATTTTTAATGTAATAAAAGGATTAAATTTTTTTTCGTTTAATTTTTTTTTTTTTTTTTTTGTTTTAGAAAAAATTAAAATAAAATAAATGGAACTTACTGAAAAAAATTTAAAGTATCCAAAAGCTTTAAATATGCAATTTGTAATAATATTGGCCAAATATGTAAATATGCAATATAAAATTTGAACCTAAACTCCAAGGCCATGGTAGTTTTATAACTACCATTTTCTAATATATTTCCTTGGAGCGTAATTTTATTTAAAAAAAAAAGTTAAGTAAATTATAATATTCGATTTCTCTTCAATCAAGAGACAATTCATGAATCTCACTTTGATCTTAAGATGAATTAGAAATATCCCAAGAAAGAGAGAGAGAGAGATGAAATTTCCCCTTTTGAAAAGCTCTCGAATCTCAAAAGCAATCAGCCATCTTAATTAATAACGCCGCAGGCCAATCAGAAATCTTCTCAAAAAAAAAAAAAAAGATGAAAAATATCAGGCTACATCTATATTTATTTATCTTAGAGAAAGAAAAAAATTCTTTCTTTTTTTTCTATTTATTAAATACATCAAATGCTACTTAACGCAAAAAATTACTATATTAGCCAATTACTAAATTTCTTTTATTCGTCAATTCTTGAAAATAATTGAAAATTCATATCTATAATATATGATAGTGAATATACATATTACTTTTTCTTACCTATATATCGCCTGCTGAGAATCATAGTGACGAAATGGGTGCAGAATGAGTTCTTTGTTGATTTAAAATTAAAATTAAAAATCTTGTTATTTATTTCCTCGAATGATTATAAGTGACAATGATTGATCGAAATAGGAAATAGCATATTTCAATAAGAATTTACTTATTTTCTATTTTAAGTGATTTCAAATATCTTATAAAACGAAAATCTATAATTTTCTCATTTGATTATAATCTGCTGAGCTCTCTCTCTCTCTTTCTCTATTTTTGGACATCATTTGAGCCTTTTAAATTAATCCTGAACGAAAATTGAGAGTTGTTTTTGTGTGTTTGATATTCAAATTAATGTCAGAAAATTAGAATCGGGATTTCGGACCATCCTGTCTGTTTTGCCTCCCCTTCCCTTGCTCATATAACATTTGCACAGGTGGAAAGCAATTATTTTTATTTTATGTTCATTCCTGTCAGAAAAAAAAAAAAATAAAACAAATGAACGACTATTTTCATATTTCAGCTCAACATTCTTTAGTATAATTTACGATATAGGCTTTATATTTATAAACTTTGGTAAAATATGTATTATTATTCGCAAGGAATTTTTTTCACATTTTCTACATTTTTAAATAGATTGAATAAATTTCTCTAATTAGTTAATAATAGTATCCAAATGATTTAAATAAATATTCATCGAACTGCCTGGGATCCGTACCGTGACTTTAAGACTATCAATATTGACATTTGTTAACGTCTCTAGCCTCTCGACCACAGGGGGGAGGTTCTATATCCTTTAAACTTAATATAAGATAGTTAAATTTTAACAAAAAAAATCTCAGATATGATGACAAAGATTACCATACTTCCCTTCTATAACATCCGGGAAAAAATAAAAAATGATACTCGGACATTTTGAAAGAAGAAAAAAAGGGCTGGGACATAAACTTGCTTCGAATTCAAGCTATCCATTTTCTCTGATGTCATTTTCCACTTACTCACTTACTTCACTAAATATGGGAAGGAAATGCTTCTTAAAGGCGATGAAAAAAATCTGGTGTGACTGGCGCAGCACACAACTTTCTCTTACCCTTCGGTAAGAGAAAGTTGTGCACCGTGCTGGTCACACCAGATTTTTTGTGTCGAGATATATTTAGTTTCCGATAGCACCTTAGTTTCAAACTTGCATTTTAAATGTTGACTGCTTCAAATAAACTATGGTTATTTTTCAAAATTTTAATCTCATATTTGGACATTTTATACACAATATAGAATCGTAAATAAATACAAAATTTCATAAGAATTGGAAAAAAAAATTTTAAATGCCTAAAAAGTTCCAAAGGGGACCCCCTTTTGAATCGAAATTAACATACAAATCCCTATAGGAAATTAACATTGTTCCTATGCGAAGATAAGGTGGAAAGGGAATTTAAAAAGAGTAGAGAGAGACGATAATGTTTGCAAGTGAGAGAGAGACATATATGTTTTCTTTGAAACAATTAAAGACACAAATAAATTTAAAAAAATGGGAATTTAAATAATAATTGATTTTTAATCTAATAAAAAGAAAAAGATTTAAATTCCGTTACCATGGCAACCATTTCTATCTTTCCTATGAAGAACAAGAGTAAAGTGGTCTTCAGAAGATTTCAACGGCAAAATGAGAATATACATTTTAAAGAGCATCTAAAAAATAGTTCATTTATGAATTTTAAAAAAAATCCTTGGAGGGAATTTTGAGAAAATCGAAAAAAACTGAAAAAAGTACATCAGTAAAGTACTAGTACTTTTTGGCCGATTTTGTTCAAAAGCTTATTTTGAGATTCTTCAAAGGTACCTAAGTTAAATATAAAATTTCAATCCGCTAGCTCAACTCCTTCATGCTAAAAATCTGTCCACACATACAGACACACGCACACACACACACACACACATACATACACACACACAGACCAATTTGCGGGACCCACTTTTTTGGACTCAGGGGACCTCAAAACATGTATATCCATCAAAATCTCGACATCGAATTTTTGACATGATCGCAATACTTTCTCTCCTATATATTTCATATATAGGGTACGAGAAAGTAAAAAGAAAGAAAGAAGAAGGAATGTATTTGAGTGAGAGAGAGACGATGTTGAGTTTTTCCAGAACAAAAATAATACATTGCGTGAACTGTCAACTAAAAACATGAATAAAAATCATCGATTTGGCCAAACAAAGAAAAAAATCTGGTGTGACTGGCGCACAGCACACAACTTTCTCTTACCTTCGGTATCGTCAAAGTCTTAAGTTACCGAAAAGACTGGGTGAATGTGTGCGTGAGTGTGAATGAGAAAAAAGTGTGAGTGTTTAAAAAAAAAAGTTTATTATGTTACAAATTAATATAAATTTTTTAAATTAAATGATTTTTTTAAATCCATTTTTCAATAAAGAGTTTATGATTATCAATCACTCTAATAACTTGCCAAATATTTGGATAAAATACTGATTCTAGGTTAGTACTTTCGTGGTATTAAGATGCTGCCTGCTGAGAGAGAAATGAGGTTTTAATTTGGAACGTGAGCAACGCAACATCTCTTGGTCTTTAGAGTTAATAAGTTTCACCTCAACGACTCAATATTTACTCCGCTCTACTACTTAATAACTACAAACAAAGCAGTAATACTTTTTCAATCGAATTAAAGAAAATCGTATTTCTTTAAACAATTAAAAATTAGAAATTTATGGAAGAAAATTTGATTAATAGAAAAATAAATAAATTATTTATCATTTTTGGAAAATTGGCCAATCACTCTTTTACTCATTTCTAATAAAGGTCATACAACATACATTTATTTGCATTTTCACAAATTGGGGTGCATAAATTAGTTTGATTTTGCTTACTGGAAAATAGGCAAACCAAATAACTATTCTGTAAATTTCTAGGGAGAGAAATTATTTGTGTGTAATTCCAAATGACTGATTTTATCCGAAAACTTGTATCATTAATAGCTTAAATATTATTGAATCATCAATAGACAGTTTGTTTCTTTTTTTTTAAGCTTTGTTAGTATAGTTGTCAAGGGCTTGCTGTTGTAGCGGGCTAGGGGTCGGCTTCTACAAAGAAGACCCCTTTTCAAATCCTGTGCGTGCAGGAAATATTTATTTAATGTAAAACAAATCCTCAAGTCGGGAATAGAATTGGAAAATTGGATTTCACCACAATAATGGGGGTTATACTCTTCGAGGAGAGGGAGTTGCTAGAATATCCAGTCCTGTGGAAGGGACGTAAAGTAGGTTCCCTCCCAGTGATGCATTCTTCGAAAGGAGTAGGCTACACGCCGGTGCTGAGGGAAAATAAATGGGGATCCCGATTGGAATTTCAAATAATAATAATTATAAAAATAATAATACTATATTTGTGGATTAACACCATTGCTGTGGATTTTGCCAAGATGAGTGAGTCTCTTTAAATAAATGTAAAACAATAACTTTTTGGTTTGGGGGAAGAAAAAACCCGGGGGGTTTCCAAAATTTTTTTCCATTTTTTTTTGCCCGCCGGGGGGGGGGGGATTTAAAAAGGTGGCGGCAATAACATTTTATTAAGGAAATAAAAAATCAAATTTCATATATTCTTGTATTGGGATTTTCATTTGATAGAAGAGGCTTTCCTGTTTGGCTCACATCCTCTCTTCCTATGTATTGATCTAAAAGTCTGTCTGTATGTCTGTATGACTGTTAACAAAATATCTCAAGAATGAAAAGAGCTAGGAGATTGAAATTTTATATTTAAATTAGTTACCCCCCTGAGACGTGACACAAAGCTTATGAACAAAATCGGCCAAAAAGTACTAGTACTTTACTGATGTACTTTTTCAGTTGGCTCCAACGATTTTGATAAAATTCAAAAATAATTTTTAGATGTTCTTCAAATGTATATTCTCATTTTGCCCTTAAAAGATCTTTTGAACACCTTACTCTTCATTTCGTACTTCATAGGAAAGATAGGAGACATGGTTGCATGGAAACAAAATATAAATATTTTCCCATACTTATAAATTTTATATCGTGAATACTAATATATCGACAAACAAAATATATGGACACAAAAAAATATGGAGTGTCAAGCACAGAACACAACTTTCGATTACCGAAGATAAGAGAATAGAATTAATTAAATGAATTTATTTTAAATAAAATGGATTTTATTAATAAATGAATTAAATTCAACTTTCCATTCTCTCTTCTTTGGCTTTTGTTTTTTCGTTCCTATCGATGAATAAAAAAAAAAGTAAAAAAATTGGCATTTGGTCTGAGTGCAGAGGGTCAAAATCATTGGAATGAAACGTGCCTGGTTTAAAACTCGAATGAGCAGGAGAGAGAGTGAGAAAGGGAATGGGGTACAGAATAGGAACGACGGGGGGTGTACTTTAACCTAGATGGAACAAATACAAATTTAACCAAGCGACCGGAGAGCATTGAAAAATGACGAACGATAAACCAAATGGATATCATCAGAATGAGGATGAGGGAACAGATTGGCAACTGTGATTGAGCCATTCTAAAAATGACTAAGCCCATTCCTTTTTTATCTCCTTGTATTAAAATATTAAAAACTAGAAATTAACATTGATTTGATTGAATTTTTATTTGAATTGATTTTGGGGGAGATAAAAATTTATTCGTCAATCGAAAAAAAAAACATTCAATAAAATATTTTTGTTTGGAATTAATAAAATCTTTCATTTATTTTCGTTCTACTTTCTTCTTAAATTTTTACTTTTCTTCGTCTTCTTCATTGTAAAAAAATTGGTCACCTGATTTATATATTTGATCATTTAATTTATGTTAAGAGATCGATACTAGTATAAAAATCAAAATCATCAAATTTAATATTTTTATTCAATTTAGATATCGTTAGTTAGTATATTCCCTTGTGTTTGTTTATTGTTAAACAAAACATTTTCAGACCCCACCTCAAAAATATTAATTGAGACTATCAAACTGAATGACCAACGGCTCAAGGGATTTAAAATAGGGAGGCTCTAGAAATGGCCAGTGGGTGTGTAAAATGTCATTAAATTACCAGCATTAGTTGAGCATCAGAGCGCAATATTGTGTGTAGTAGTTGGTCCCTTTGAGCCCTGTGTTTTGCACATTATATCACTTCTTAACACATATCTATGTTCGCCCCTTCCCTTTGTAATTTCCTCCCTATTAATTAATAATCAATTGAAATAAATATGATACTCATAAGTAATTACAGATTAATTTGGTAATTGAAAATCTAGTAAGCAAATTGGTCATAATTAATCTGATTTGTCATGAGTAATGTTCATATTAAAATAAGCAATTAGACTCTTCTATTCAATGAGATTCACACATAACATATTGTCTATTTTTCTTTTTTTAAATAGGTCCTATACGGTATAAAAATCACATATTAAAACATTGGCGTAGCCAGAAATTTTTGATGGGGGGGGGAATCAAGAAATTTTTTTCAAAAATTTAAGATTATTTTAGGGTATTTATAAATCATTTTGGTTTGTTTTTTTTAGCTAGAGTAAATTATTATCTGTTACTTTCTCTTACCCTATATGAAATATAATTTGTATTAAATATCTAGTCATGACTTGGGTCCCATGGGGGGGGGGTTTGAACCCCCAAACCCCCCCCCCCTGGCTACGCCTATGTATTAAAATATGAATTACAATGATACCGATTCCTCGGCATGCATGCCCGAGCCAGCTAGAGGGGGTTCAAGGGGGGCAAAGCCCCCCGACTAGGCCCTAAGCCTGTAATAAGGTTCTGATGATGTTGTTTTAACATCGAAATCTACATAAACCAAATAAAACTGCTCTTTTTAAACTAAACCTAGTGTTTACTTTTAATTATTATTAAAAAACCACTTTTTCGGACTCAGGAGACCTCAAAACGTGCATATTCATTATTATAAATACACCTACTTTAATAAATAAAATAAATTAAAGGTAGATAATAGGCCTACTGAATAGATAGTGTGTCAGATTTTGAATAATATCGCTCATGCCCATACTAACTTCATTAAGCAATAACTCATTCCTGTTGTCCTAGTGTCCTGTTTAATGCTAAATTTCATATATTAATAATAATAGTATGTTCTGGTGACTTATGACATCATGCTATTAATTTCATATAAATAAACTTTCCAACATAGATCATAATGTGAGGGAAAAAGTTTTAAAAACTAAAATAAGATTTTTCCAAATTTAACCCTTTCATGTCTAACGACATTTACTCTTTAATATATATTTATCAAACATTTTGTTTACCCAATCTATCCAGAAGACTATAAATAATATAGCCCTTTATTAAAAAGCACCATATTGACATTTTTTTTAAGTTCAAATTTGTATTATTTTTTTCTATTCAAGAAACAACTAAGCTATTTTACTTAAAAGATACAAAGGTGGATCAGCAATGTTTTTATGTTCTTTTATAATAGTTACTAGACAAGAAAAAATCTGAAGTGACTTCGCCCAGTACACAATTTTCTCTCACCTTTGGTAAGAAAAAGTTGAGTTCTGTACTTTTCACACCGGGTTTTTGTGTCGACATATATTTAGTTTCCGCCGATATATGCTATATTTCTTTTTTTTTTTTAATTTCATTTAAGGTCTTTTTCGGCAGCGAAATCATTTAGACCCCGTCTCTATTTATTTCACCTGGATTGGTAGCCAATATGAAGTTCAAAAGTAAAGAGGTCTTGAAACACTTTTGAGAGCCAGATCAGAATATATATTTTAAAAAGAATCTAACAAATAATTGATTTATATGAATTTTAATCAAAATCGTTAGAGCGAATTTTGAGAAAATAAAAAAAAAAACTGAAAAAGTACATCAATAAACCACTAGTACTCTTTGGACTATTTTGTTCAAATGTTTAGTGTTACGTCCCAGGGGAGTGACTAACTTAAATATAAAATTTCAACCTTACAGCTCTTTAAGCCGGTGAACGTCTCATTACCTAGATCTTTTCAACATTTTCAGTAAGAGGGTTTGTATTAAATTTATTAGTATATAAATAAGCAATTTTTTCACAAATTTACACCCGGAAAATTTGCCGCCCAGTCCGCCTTTTCGGTAATAGGCCCCTAAGTTTGAAAGTTAAATGCTCCATTAAAATATACGAGTGTTGGTTGCCTAACTAACAGGCATTTTTAAAAGAACGAGGCTCGTCTCTGAATTTGCAGCCCTTCTTGTTGTTGATGGCAGATAGTAACGGCATTCTTTCCTTCCCCCGTAAAGATTTTTCCGGCCATAGTTTTGCCTGGGTCAAATAGAGGTTATTTTCCTCTCCCTTAAATAAACATCACTTTGGAACTAATTATTCATCTTTAATTTAATTAAGAGTGGATTTATTATATCTATTGAGTACACTAGTTTTATTCTTTATTTGTTAATTATAGCCATGATTTCTTAAACTGTCTTTCTTTTCTTCTATCATGATGAAAAACAGAGGGGGGGAGGGGGATCAAACAAAAGAAAAAAAAATCTGGTGTGACTGGTCGCACAGCACACAACTTTCTCTTACCTTCGATAATCGAAATTTGTGTACTGTGCTTGTCACACTAGATTTTTTGTCGACATGTATTTAGTTTCCGACAGTACGGTACATTCGATTTTCAAGATGTAAAATTTATAAGTATGGCAAAATATTTATATTTTGTTACCATGGCAACCATTTCTCCTATCTTTTCTATGGAGTACAAGAGTAAAGTGGTCTTCAGAAGATTTCAATGACAAAATGAGAATATGAATCTTATTGAGAATCTAAAAAAATAAATGATTTTTGAATTAAAAAAAAAATCGGAGCAAATTTAGAGAAAATCGAAAAAAACTGAAAAAGTGCATCAGTAAAGTACTAGTACTTTTTGGCCGATTTTGTTCAAAAGCTTCGTGTCACGTCCCATGGGGGTGCCTAACTTAAATATAAAATTTCAACCTCCTAGCTCTTTTCGTTCTTGAGATATTTTGTTCACAGACACACACACACACACACAGAGACACACACACACACGAACAGACAGACCATGTCGCGAAAACCACTTTTTTGGATTCAGGGGACCTCAAAACGTGAAGATCCATCAAAATCTCGACATCGAATTTTTGACATGAATCCAATACTTTCTCTCTCTATATATTATCATATATATATAGAGGGGAGCGAAAGTAAAAAAACGTTTGTTAGAATAAAGTTATTTTTTTAACAAAATGAATTTAAAAGTTAAGTCTCAAAGTAATTTCATTGAGTAAGAAAGGAAACAAGTTCTTTAAGAAATATAGATTTTCTTTATAAATTCCAATAATCTTTTAATAAATGCATCAAAATGGCGGACAAAAAGCTCTCTGCTCTCTCTTTTTTTCCTTCTTTCTCTATAAGTTGAGCTCGAGATTTTTTTTTTTTTGGAAAAAGGTCAAATGTCAAGTATTCTAAAAATAATAGAGAATAAACCCCTCGAGTTTATATTTTTCTTTCATTTTTTTTGTTCGATATTCATTACAAGAAATGTTATATTCGTAGATGTAGAAAAAATAATAAAAGGTCTATGATAAGGGAGGGATATTGTAAATCTAAAATATAAAGAAAAAAATAAATATTATTCGCCATATCTTAGAAAGTTAAAGCTCTAGTAATGTTTTTTTTTCGTTATTTATTCCTTAAGAAGCAAAGTTTTATTCCAATATTTAAAAGGATAACAATATAAAACCTACAAATTTTAAATAATAGGCCTACATTTCACCTCATCAATAAAATTTTTTGACTGTTCCTTATAAATATTTTCGAGAATTTTATTGTATAAAATATTATATGTTGTTAATTAATTGATTATTTCTTAATTATTCATCAGGAAAAATACCTCGCTTAGTTCTTCTTCTGCCGTGTTCAATTTAGAGCAGCGGTCGGAACGGGCCATTTTCAAAATAAAATTTTTATACGGACCGCACATTCAAATGTAACTTAAATAGTGATTTTATATCATATACGAGTATAAATATTATTAAAAATAAATATAGAAAAAAATTATTATTATTGGTTCTTTGGTGGGCCTCACAAAAAGTTGCTAAGGGCCGCAGGTTGCCGATTTGTCGATTCCTAATTTAAAGGATAAAAGAATTGAGCTACAAAGTTGAAATTTTATATTTAAGATAGGCACCCCTCCCTGAAGCGTGAAAATAAGCTTTTGAACGAAATTGATCAAAAAGTTCTAGTACTTTACAGTACTATGATGTACTTTTCAGTTTTATTTATTTTTTTTCTCAAAATTCGCTGTCACGATTTTCATTAAAATTAACAAATTAATTATTTCTTAGATGCTCTTTTTTTTGTAATGGGTTAAGGTCCGAAGACCTATAATGACCAGTAGTCACATGCAGCCAAGAAAAAGAAAAAGCATAAAAGAGGAACTCAACTGCGGGAACTGAGAAGATGTCTGTTGAGATTTGACTTGAAAGTCTGAAGATTGTAGGTTTTGGGGAAGATAGATGCAAGGAGCTTGTTCCATTCACGGGAGGTCATGGGGACATAGGAAGATTGGAATTTACTAATTCTATTAGTCGTAGGAATGCTGGGACGAATGCTGGGACTGGCACTCCTATTCTTTACATGTCTGTCCCTGAATCCTATATTTTGAAACAGGCTGTGCGACGGGCCGGCCTGTTCTATTTCTTCCGGTCGCAAAAAACCGATTCCGCCCACCCCGCACTGCGGGAATAAGGAAGGTTAGGAAAGATTAAGAAGAACGAATTTAAATAGTTCATCTCCTCCCTTAATCCAAACCCTTCTCCCTAACACAAGAAAGATTTAAAAAATTTAAAGTTATTTTCTCTAATTATTCATCTGCCACCATTTATAAACTTAAAGTAGCTACTTTTGTCTTTTAAAAATCTTGCTTATTTTATCATACTATGATGTCTCTATTTAAAATAAACCCAAAACATTAACAACTACTATGCAAAATTTTAATAAGCAAAATTTAAGTGAATTAACCCTGAGGGATTGTACTAATGATGCCCTCATTTCCTCACACACGTAAATCAGGATTTATTTGGACTCCATTCTTTTCCACCTCTCTTTCTCTCTCCCTTGCCCGTGTTACCAAGTCATTCCCATTTGTTGGCGGTTTTCGTGCTGGCTTAGTAATTCAGTAATTCGCAATGTTAAAACCGCCTGCGCACGTTTTCCTAATTTGTTAATCGACTTAAAATACGAAATTAGTTTTAATTTTGGCAAATGAACGAAGGAAAGAGAGGAAAAGAATTCTTTATTTTTCGGGAAAAGTCGCTTAGGATGCAGGCTATAAGGATTTTTTTTATTAATCTGTCTCTTTATATCTCATTATTCTTATTCACATTCCTTTATTATATATTATATTAATTCAATTTTTTTCAACAAACAAATTTCATTTAAAGTTCAGATAATCTTTTGGTCAAAAAAAAAAAAAATATAGATAGATATGATTCTTATTAGGCTATTTTTCTTTTCCCTTTAAAAATAAAATAATTTTTGTCTACTTATGATATTAGGACCAATATTCAATTGTATATATAAATCAGAATCTTGCTTTCGGGTGGTCAATTGTTTAATATTCCTGTTGCCACCTACCCAAAGCGCTGTTTGGCAATGCTTATCTTGGTGGATGTTATTATTTTTTCTTGGCAGAATCATCGACTATTTTATTTTAAAAAATCTAGTGTGACTGGTCGCATCAGATTTTTTGTGTCACAAAAATCTGAAAAAATAGATCTGTAAAGTATATGGCCAATTTTGTTTAAAAGATTATATTCACGCTCCAGAGGGCGAAGGGGATGTCTATCTAACTTAAATATAAAATTTGAATCTATAATTTTCTTTATTTAATTAAAAGTGTGATTTTTTTTTGTTCATGAGATTTAGGTCATTCTCTGGTTATTTATTTTTTAAGATTGTCTACACCAAGGGTTGCCGACTCCGCACTCGCAAGCAAGTGCGCCCAAAAATTAGTCAAAGTAATTATTTAACAAAAAATAAAAATTGGTTTACTCTGTATTACTTTTTTTGTGCTATCATAATATATAAGCTTGCACGTTAATACAAATTGTTATAAAGATAGATTTCAATTTTATCTCTTTTTGGATATTCTTTTTTTTTAAATCCATTTCCATAGAATGAGATTCTCGAACAAGACTTTCTTATTTCTTTTGAAAGCAATCTTCACAAGAGCTACTTGTAAAATTCGATAAATATGCAATTCGCAGCAAATCCTCGTTTCATTTGGAATTAGTAGCTGGTTGGTTGGTGGCCATTGAGCGTAATATCTCCGACCCAGGTCAGAGAAATATCTAAACTTCAGCAAATTCTTAAATTTTTTCCTACCTTTTATTTATAAACAGATTAATATTCTTTCTAAGGAGGAATTATTTATCTTACTTCATAAGGTATTATTAATATTTGAAAAGGCCCTTGACCTATGGCTCAGAGGAAGAGCATTGACTTCTGGTACCAAAGGCCAAGTATTCGCATCCCATCCCAGGCGAAGAATGTATTTAAATTTTAATTGCATACCAATAAATTGAAATAAATAGGAATGGGGTCTAAATGGCCTCGGATGCCGAAAAAAGACCATAAATAAATTAAAAAAAAAAAAAAAAAATATTAAAAAATCTAATTATTATTTAAACTTTTTTTTTACTGGAGAAAAAATTAAAATTGAACCAATCTCAATACCGAACCGAATACTGACATGTAAAGCAAAATCAGTTGAAAGAGACTTATTCAATTTTATATTCAAATTTCAGAAATATCCCAATTTGATCAACTGTTAGTATGGATTGGGGTCAATAAAACACCACATTTTTCATCTATTTCTTGTTTTGTTACCAGGGATTTGCCGCCCCCTCCTTAAGATTTTCTATACAAAATTCATACCATTTTTACCTTTTTTTTTTTAAGTAAATCTTTCTTTAATTGCCGCCCCCTGATATCTGCCGCCCGGGGCACATGCCCCACTGCCCCCCCCCCCCATCGTTCCGGCCCTGTTTGTTACCAAGTTAAAGAGGAATTATTTAGGCATACTAAAGATGATCGTTGTCACAAGCTTTAGGGCTTTGAATGTTTGAGACCTAAATTTATAATTTCAATATTTCCGTAATAGAATTTCCTCTATACGTACCAAAAATCTTTTGTTTTCTTCAGATTTTTTCCAAAGATTAAATAAAAATAAACTTTTTTCTAAACTAAATGTCTGTCCTTTCCCTTAAATACCATTGAGAATTATTACTTCAGGAGCAAGAATAAAATCAATCAATAATTTTTTTTTTTTATATCATAAGCTTTTTGAATACTAAATTAGATCCTTTAAAAACTAAAGCATTGCATTCTAATGATTGATCGAATTTTGAAATGTCAACAGAATAATAACTACTTTGTTGTAGTCTATTATTTATTTATTTTCTTTAAATTAATCCATCATAGAAAGCATCATAAGTTGCCGAAAAGACTGTATGAATGTGGGGGTGGGTGGGGGGGGGGATGAGAAAAAAGAGTGTTTTTTTTTAAAAAAAAAAAAAAAAATCCATCATGATTTCAATCCAGATAATTTAGATCGTTAGTTAAATTGAAGAGATCGCCTTATGTTCTAAGCTGATATAATAAATGTATTTAGGTTTAGGTAGTCAGATTAATTTAAATAAAATTTATCACTCAGGACTGAAATGAACCTGAAAACAGAATCTTGTCACTATTCCAAGATTTTTTTTTAAACACTCACACTTTTTCCCATTCACACTCACATTCACGCACAGATACACACAGTCTTCTCGGCAACTCAGGCCATATAAGACTTTTAACGATACTAGTGTTTTTATAATATAAATATTTGGGGTCCAGGCAAATCATCGGACTGCCTGGGATCCGAACCCGTGACCCTTGCTTTAGAAGGCAAGCACGCTACCAACTACACCAAGCCACAATTCCAAAATAAAGACTTAATTTCTTAAATATGTTGCCTCATTTTTCTGACTTTCTTTTTTTTTTTGAAAATAAAATCTTCTTAATGGTAATATAATTGTAATAAATGAAAGGACAACGTAATAAGCGGTTTTTCGGTGATTTCTTATCATCAATCTTAGTTTACAAAGTTAAAACATTATCAACCCTTCCGCGAACGAGCGCAATGACTGATATCATCTGTGTGGGTGGCATTCATTATATTAGATACAAATCATTTGAAATTTATAAATTGAATTTTAAAGTTTCTTCCAATTTTATATTAAAGTGAAATTAAGCAAAGTATTCTTATTTTTTTCAGCATTTAAGGGTATTTTGACCCCGAACCTATTTTCAATTGATCGGTTGCCAATTCAATTAATATAATAAATTATTATTGCTTGAAATGGGAAGCGAATTCCTGACCCCTAGCAGAAGAGGTGTGACTTACAAGATAAGGAAAAATTCTGTCTGGACATAAATGAATAAAATAAATTTGACTGCATTCTTGAATTTTTTTTTGACTCCCCGTCAGCCCAATTATAGTCACAAGTTTATAAAAAATTAATTAGTTGTTACTCATTAAACCTAAACTTTTCACTAATAATACTAATTCGCTGACTCATAGATTTTTTTTTTAAACCCCTTTTCGGCTACAGAGGCCATTTAGGGGTGATAAATTTATTTATTTATTGAAAATACATAATATCGATGGCCACCGGGGGGCGTTCCACACGCTGATTGCCCGGGGTCACCAATCCCGAGCTTTCGCCGTGCTTGGCATCACTTAACCGCAACGATTGTGGTGACTGTTGCTCTTCTCCGTTGCCAGGCACCCCGGCCACTCATAGATTTGGAACTAATAGGTTTGTTCGTTTCGCTTTGCCATTGTAGTATAATTTACAGATTTTGCCCTGCATTCTGTTCGTTTAATTTTTTGCCCGCTAAGTGTATAACTTGCATTTTGTTCGTCGAAAATTGGGCAGAAAATGTAGATTTTGCTGCAAAATTTGACTCAATCGAATAGCTAGTGTGAATTGTGCAGGACGATCTCAGCGCCAAAGCTTAAGCTATAAAAAACTCATTTTGCAAGTTCATGATTTCAATCGTACAGATAGCAAAAGATGCACTTTTTGTTCTAGGTAGTTTGCACCTTTTGATCTATTAGATAGCGTGCATGGGAAGCGTTGCACGTTTTACCATGGCAAGTGAAACGAACAACCTAATAAAAAGGTGTTTTGTTATTTTTAAACAAAAAACCACGTCATCTCTAATATTAAGCCCTCCAATTATTTTGTTTGTGAAATAATTCTAAATATGTTAATTATAACATTTAATAAACTTCATTTACAAACAAGTGGTTAAGGGTCTTCAAATTTCTAACTTTGTTCTAAAACTATAATTAATCAAATTTCTATGGATGCCTCCCGGGGAGATAAGAAAAGGACACCTGTCCACTCCCTAAATGCCGTTAAATATGAACATTTCATTAATAAACGAATTTAAACAATTTTTTTTTGAAGAAATTGCGGACAATCCGCACTAAAAGAGTAAAATTAATTCTACACACTTTTATTTACATAAAATTTGTCTGTATTATTTTATAACCTCTGACCTCGTTTTCATTATAATAATTATTTTATTTTTTAAAATATAATTAGCTGCACATCTCTGGAAGAAAAACCCTTGGGCTAAAATTGATTAAAAAAATAAAAAAACAAAAGGAAAAAATATAAATTAACATTAATATTTTTTCTTTTTCTCTCTCTCTCTGCCTTTTCTTTTTATCTTTTTCATTTTTTACTTTTTTTATTTTTTAATAAAAAAATAAATTATTAATTTTCCACTGTCAAAATTTAAATTTTAATTAAGCACTACTAGCTTCTTTTCTGACCTTACATATTGAGAAAGAATTTTTTTTTTTTAAATACTCACACTTTTTTTCCATTCACACATAAACACAGTCTTTTCGGCAACTTAGGCCATTTAACAATTTTTACGATACCCGTTATTTGTAAATAGACTACCCTAGTAAATCCATTGGGGGTTCAGGCATGCTTTTTTGGATACCAAATGGCTTAAATAAAATCATCTGACTGCCTGGGATCCGAACCCTTATCAAAATCGGTTGACATCTTCCGATCGCGCATAGGCCCTAAAGTTTGACAAAATATAAAAAAAAAAAACTTCATACTTTCTATTACCTATGTATATGTTAATATATATAGAGAGAAAATATTGGATTCATTTTGAAATCTAATATATCGGCTGAAAGTAAACATATGTAGACACAAAACAATCTGGTGTGACAAGCACAGATGAAAACTTTCTATTACCAAAGGTAAGGAAAGGGCGCTGTGCGACCAGTCCAAGGGCGGAAAAATTTTTGAGATTACCCCCCCCCCCCCCCCCAGAAACACCTCTGGATCCGCCCTTTGAATAGTCACACTAGATTTTTTCGATTATTTTTTTAATTTTTGAATTAACACCCTAATTTTTTTTTTTTTTTTTTTTTTGGAATGGGTGCATAAGGTCCGAAGACCTATAATGACCAATAGTCACATGCAGCCAGGAAGAAAATAAATAATAATATGTTCAAAAATAAAAATAACTTTTACGTTAAAAAAAAGTATATCAAAGATATTAAAAAAAAATTGTAAAAACTTTTTCATTATTTTGGTAAATTTTGGGGCTTATGCGCGACCGGAAGATACCAAATGATCTAAACCAATTAAAACACAATGTATGTCACAAGGCTCTTTTTGAACACGTTACAAACTCTTACATCTCGAAAACATCTAATTCAAAAATTAAAAAAATATTCCCAAAAATGAAGTTTTTTCATATTTTGTCAAACTTTAGGGCCTATGCGCGACCAGAAGATGCCAATCGATTTTGATAATTTCTTTTATTTTGTCTATATAATTCCCAACTTTTCCGCGCTATTAGACCTACAACTTCGAAATAAAAAAATGAGTTTTTTTAGGCCCAACCTAATGTATAATTATAACAGGCCTTAAATGCTGAAGCCTTAAATAAATCGTCTAGTAGCTTTTAGGTCATTCGAATATCAAGAATTTTTATTAAACCCCTGGAATCCGAAATAAAGATTTTTATCTAAGCCTACAAGACATTGCCCCTCTTCTTATCAACAAAACCATAAAATTTTATTCTCTAGAAATTTGAACAAGTTTTTAAGATAATCTATTAAACGAGTACGCACGAAATCATCAGAATAAACAATTAGGAGATATGGATTTTATAACCAGACAAAATCAAATTAAATGTTATTCTTACCAATTTTGAAATAACAAAATAAAAAACAGATTTTTATTTTATTTTTTCTTTTGTTTCAGGTATGTTGTTTACTTACTTCATTCGAACATTTCCTCTTCTCAACACTCTTGTAAGTTTTTTTTTTTTTCATTATATTAAAGCTTAGGCACCAAGCCATTTTTACTTTATCTTACCCTATTTTCTTACATATTAATATTTAAGAATATTATTAATAAACTTTGACAAAACCATAAGTAAAAATAATGAGTATTACGGATGATAGTTAATTGATCTATTAAAAGTAAAAAAAAAAAAAAAATAATGGTTAAAAGAGAGAATTTTAATTAAAATGAATCCAATACTTTCTCTCTCTATATATTAACATATATATATATATATATATATATATATATATATATATATATATATATATATATATATATATGCGAAGATAAGTTTTCTCGGGTTGAGTCGCGTGTGATGTTGAGATTTACTCGACGTTTCGGCTCTCCTTTTTGGAGCCATTTTCAAGAGTATGGAATTAGGGTGGAATTGTTGGGATGGTTTGTTTACGGGGTCGCAGTCTTGCTGGTCCCCAGGTCAATTTGGATGCCTCAGAGGCTTGGTTTGGTCTCTGAGAGCAGGAGGAAGGTTGAGTGTGTGTGATTGCGTTTGTGTTCGGTTTAGATTGACTACGGGGCCTCAGTCTGCCTCCCCCAAGTCGATGTGTTGTTGGTTTGATTAGTGGATGTGTTAGGAGATTGGGTTTGTTTCTGAGATTTAGATTGGGTGTGTGTGTGTGTGTGATCGTGTCTGTGTTTAATTTTATATATATATATATATATATATAGAGGTAAGAGAAAGTAAAATGACTTAAGAGTGATTTATTATTAATGTTCAAATTTTTTTTTTTTAAACACACTTTTTTCTCATTCACACTCACACTCACACACACATTCACAGTCTTTTCGGCAACTTAGGCCATTTAAGACTTTACGATAACCGTTAATTAGTAAGTATTATATCTATTGAGCCTCCAGGCATTTCTATTTAAGCCATTTGGTATCCAAATGGCCCAAATGTTCAAATTTAAAATATTTTATATTATCCAACAATATTAATTCCCACCCATGCGTTTTCTACTTGTGATTATTTCATTCTTTAAAAAAAATATTTTATATTTTTTAATGGCAACTTTCATGGTTCAAACCTAGAAAATTTCCAATAAAAATTTTCATTTTTTTTATAAAAACAATGAAATAATCAAAAACGAGAAGGGACAATATTTTAGTAAAAAGTGTCGACTATCTAGAAATTTGAAGGCTACTGATTCTTTTCGACATGTAATATCAACGTAATTGGCGTTTTAAAATGCATATTAAATTGAAGATCTAAAAAATGAGAAATAATAAACAACGTTCTAAGCAAGACAATATTTCTGAATAATATTAGACTTTCTTCATACTTTTAACGTTTTTCTGTCTGAGCATGTATAAATTTCATCAATCATTAATAATAATAATAAAACTAAAATTTATGAATAATTAATTGGTCAAGAAGGAATATAAACATCGGCTGAGAACTATAATGTCTACTCGGATCACGATTCCTCTTTAAAGTCCGAGTCACAAAACACTGATAGGCCAAATTTGGAATTTTAAATTTTCAATCATTTAAGAAGACGAATTTTTTAAAGAATTTTTTTAGAAATATTTCATTTAATAAGATAAATATTAAGAGAGGAATTTTGCAATTCAAAGGGTGATGATAAAACCATAAAGAAAAGAGAGAGAGGGAATAATATTTATCCGGTGTGAGAAGAATTTTCTTAATAAAAAAAAAAAGGAGATCTCTTATGAAGTTTAATAAATCATCGTTTCTTGGCATGATAGAAGGGAGAGAGAGAGACACCTAAACGTTGTCCAATAATATCATTATTCGTTGAATGAGTGAGTGTATTGAATTGAAAATGTTGCAGGCTAGTATTTTTTATTTTTTCTTTTTGGCAACGAGTGACATATGGCCCCTGAGAATGAGTAGGCAAGAGGATTGGTTGAAAACATCCCCTCCTCCACTATGAGAAACGGCACACATTTAGGACAGTTCCCCATCTCGAATACGAATCAACAGTCTCTGATATGAAATACGTCATCACAAATAAAATGGAGAGAGATACTCAGCCAAGAAGAGCCTACAATCTAAACATCTGTCACAGAAAAAAAAAAAGTAAAAAAGTGTCCCTTGATATCTATTTTTGTTTTTTTTTTTTCAAAAAAAAAAAAAAAAATAATAAAATAAAAATATATTATATCAATCTTGAAACCAATCATTAATCACTAAAATCTAGAGAAAATTGGTCGGTCATTAATGCGTTATCATTTTTACAAATTATTAGGATCTGACCGAAACAAGATTTTCAACCAAAACCGAATTTCGGCCTCAATCTTTCGGCCGAAACCGTAACCGAAACCGAAATTGTATTTCTTATAAAAAATTCATATCACTTTACCTTTTTTTTTACTTTCTCTTACCTCTATATATATATGTTAATATATATAGAGAGAGAAAGTATTGGATTCATGTCAAAAATTCGATGTCGAGATTTTTTTTTTTTTTTTGAAATTTTTCATCTTCCATGAAAATCATTTTACATTTTTTTTTAAGGGAAACTAAAACTAAATTTTTTTTACACCTTTTCCGCTTTTCTGCATGCGAGTCTCATCCCATCTTTTCAGACTCAAGTTTCGGCTACTTTTTGGCCGAAGCCGAAACCAGGATTTTTGGCCACGAAACCGAATATTCGGTCTGTTCCTTCAAATTATTAAGCTTCTTTACATTTGCAAATCGGCATAGTATTTAGTAGAATCAATTTTTTTTTTCAGTTAGCAAAAAAATTATTCTATTTTGATTCTTTACTTTTTCCTTTCATTATAGGATATTTTTTACTTTCTCTTACTTATATATGCAATATATATATATACTGAGAGAGAAAGTATTGGATTCATGCCAAAAATTAGATATACACGTTTTGATGTCCCCGGAGTCCAAAAACGTTTGGTCTATATGTGTCTCTGTCTGATGAAGAAAATGAGCTGCCCTCGGGCTTGGTGTAGCTGGTAGCTAATCTTCTATTAAGGTCGCGGGTTTCGGACCCAGGCAGTCCGTTGATTTTATTTAACCAATTTGGATACCAAATCGCTTAAATAGAAACGCCTGGACCCCCAATAGATATTATAAATAACAACGATTACTGTATTAAGTCTTATACGTAGTATATACTATTTCAGATTTTTACTTTTTGCATTCGTAGCTACTAATATTTTAAAAAACTATATATATGTCGATACAAAAAATCTGGTGTAACCCTCGGTAATCGAAAGTTACACAACTAGAATACTGTGCGTTAAGTCACACCAGATTTTTTAAAGATTAATTCGTATTTATATTTTTAATGGGTGTTACATTAATTTATATGACTCGTCGACATGACCCTTCCAAGGACATAAAAGCTATATAATAAAAAGGGATGGTCACTTTAATTAATTTATTATGGTTATTTTATGATTGTTTAAGGTCTTTCAAACACCTACAAGGCCATTTTAGTTCAATGACCCAGTGACCTACTCTAATTAATAACAAAACAAATAAATACATCAAAATGTAATTATCTTTTTTATATAACTGAT
>JAKCPI010004079.1:0-15220 GCA_023213315.1 Euborellia annulipes
ACATATTATTTAATTATTGGTTGTTACATTTTTTTGTGTTGTGCATAGAAAAAAAAAAAAATATTAAAGACTGTTCCTTCTGAGACCACCTTAGGCGTTCTTATCCCCCCCCCCCCCAAAGTTATTTTCAGAAGTATGTAAAAAATTGACCCCCATCCGCTTTATCCTATATATATTTTTTTTTTGTTAAGGGCAGAGTTGGGTTTTATACGCGATTTTGCAGTTTTATACAAAAATCGCGGATAAAACTTGTATAAAACGTATAAAATGTATAAAACTTGGATGCGCATGCGCAAACCCGACGAGAAAGGAAGCTCAAATAAAATTTCATTTTTCAATTATTAACATTTTGATTATATTATTCACTAAATAAAAAGCAAACAACATCGTCAATGCTTTAAAACATTATAAAATATGAAAAGCTTTTAAGCTGTTTTTTCAGGGGGGTGGTTTTTTTACAGTTTTATACTTTTTATACATCGGCCTAGTTTTATCCGCAATAGTTTTATACATGTATAAAACCGTGTATTATACTCGGCGGGATAAAACCTACCAACTCTGGTTAAGGGGTGTTTAAGGAAAGATGAGGGGATATGTAGAAAATCAGTGAAAAAATTGCTAAAAAACAAAAAATATATTTTTTAAATTTTTTGAAATTTAAGGGACAAAATCCTCCCCCACATACACCCCTTGGTCTCAAATGTTCGTGTTTTTGAACTTTTCACTCTCTAGACCTTCAGAAGAAATATTAGAGGTAAAATATTCCTTTACATCCTTCCAAATTTAATTCATGGCCCTAAAATTAACTATAAGGGTTGGAAATAGGGTTGGAAATAAGTAGGGGTCTGTCCCTCCGAAAACGCTAAGTGGTGGGGCGAAACGCAGGTCATACTTGCATTCAGGAGGTTATTTTACTTAAGAATCTGAAGACATTTTGTCCGGGCTCAGTGGCGTATTCAGGGGGGGGCCAGGGGGGCCGGGCCCCCCCCAAAGCCTTCTCCAAAACAAAAAATTACCTATTGTTTTCCCTAATAATATTTTTTTTTTTTAAATAAATATTTTATTAACTCTCATAAATTCTAAAATCTAACAAAAAACTTATAAATAATTGAAAAAATCTCTAATTTTTACGAATTTTGTATTAAAATTATTTTTTATTTCAAGAAAAAAAATTTTTTTTATTTGTTTTTTATTTATAATTATTATACTATCTAAAAAAAAATTTCTCCACTTTAAGTTTCTTGGTGAAGGGGGGGGGGGGGTTCATAAAACTTTTGCCCCCCCCCCCCCCAAGCAGAAATCCTGGCTACGCTACTGTCCGGGCTCGAAAAAAACATTCCATTTTTCCTACTGCTGTTATTAAAATTATTATTATTATTATTAGTATTGTTAAAATTGACAGCGGGACCTTTTTTTCCGCTCTCTAGTCATAAGCCACAGCAAAATGCTGTCGAAATCTGGAGTGAATGAAAATTTCTCTCGTGTCAAAGGACTTACAAAATTTCAAAAAAATGATTTTTTTTTAAATTGAAATTTTAAGATTTCTTTTGAATAAAAATCCCCAAAATATAAAAAAATATCTTTATATTTTTTTGTTATTAAATTCTTGCTAGAAGAAACAGCTCTATATAGAAATAAACTTCCAACACATATTTTGATGGTTAGCAATTACGTTTATAAATTTAAAGATTAAATATTAAATTGATGATGTTTATATTAGAAATTAAGAAAAGCAAGTAGAGGAACATTTCTGTATTTGACATACGAAGCTTTCATTTTTTGTTCTTCCTAATATCTATAATGATTTAAATTAAAGCAAAAAGGAATAAGTTTATTTATACTCTATATTTATATTCTATATAGACTTGGCTTCATCGGGTCAAGAGAGACATGACCGAGCTTGGCCTGTCGGAGACAACAGCATTGGATAGGGGGGAGCGGAAGGGGAGAGTAAGGTCCGCCGACCCCGCACCGCGGGATTAATAATGGCGAGGACAGAAGAAGAAGAAGAAGATATTCTATATTTAAATGTGCGAAGAGATTAAGAATAGATTATAAAATAGAAAAGTAAATTACCAATATGAATTGGATATGTGATATCATCGTTTAAAATGTCCTCTTGCTTGATTTGTGACATCTCTTTAACAATTTAATTAGGATAATAGTTAATTATAATAAAATAATTCCAAAGATCTCTCCAAATATACAATAAATAACATGGAATGCATGGAATTCACTGATTACCAGGTAATAGAGGGATTACTGCTGGTCAGGGGAAAAAAGGGTTACAGAAAAATCAATACACGAGTAGCTTGGAAAGCCTGTCAAGCTCGTCAAACATTTCAGCATCCGAGGGAGAGGTGGCGTTCGAAGCATGGCTCCGCGCAAGCGCTCTCAAGTGCCAATGATGAGAACTAAACGAGAGGCGGGAAAATCAAATGCTGCTTGCTACTTGGAGTCAAAGTTGTAGAAGAGATTTACATCGAGTGATTTCCTTGTAAAAAAACTCAGGTAAACCAGACATCGTCAATATAAAAATTTATAATTCAAACATCGCTTTATTTTAGCTCATTTGAATTTTTTTATATTTACTTTAAAACCTGCAGGAAAATAATATATGTATAAAGATTCGTTTAAAAATTCGCCTCCGTCCTTGGAGGACCTAAATGTGTGCTGTAAGAAGCGATGGCAAATTACTTTAAAAAAGTAATTCATTCAAATTACAAATTATCAATTACCTAAGCATTTAAATGCTTGAACCATCTTCACAACTGGCGAAAAGTCATTATGAATGTGTCCCAGTGGATTTTATCCATTGTTGAACCGTGGTTACCGTATTCTTCACTCGCACCATTATTTTTTTTCTTTATAAATTTGAAAATAAAAAAATTGAAGGACTTAGTGAAAGATAGTTATAAGCTTCGAGAAATCAGCCACCTAATTTATCACTTTCTTTATAAAAATGAACACTTGTATGTCTTATAAAACATATAGTTGAGAATGGAACATTAATTCACCCTAGTTTATGCTTTAAAAGCATTTATAATGAACAAGATAATGAAAATGGGCTTATGACTTTCTTCACCGGAAAATGGCAATTTTTTTGCTTAAAATTGATTCTAGAGTTTATTAATCGCGATTTTTTCTATATAGTGAATTAGAGTTTTTCTTTCTGCACAAATTGAGTCTGATCTGATTAGCCGTTTGGAATCCCCAAGGGGGCGATTTGGGTTTTCAGGGGGGCGATAAATGAGCAGGGGGCGATTGGGGGGGCGATGAGTATTCAAAGGGAGAAAAATTATTAGTTTACTAAAATTTAAAAAAATAAAAATCAAAGAGAAAAATCTCCTATTTACAGGATGGTCAGGATAGAAGAGGACAAAATATTATCATAAAAATAAAATAGTCTGAAGATAATTCCAATCTAGAATTGAAACGTCACTTTTAGCTCAAATCTTAAATTTCAATTAAAAAAAATCATTTTCTTGAATTTTTTTTTCTCATGGGGCCCGGGCCCTTTAAGCTCAAATCAAGTTTGATCTTTTTCACGACTCGGGATAGCTAAAAATGCAGATTTCAGTGGCTAATTTTCAAAAAATTTTCCATACCCCCGGAAATCCTCTGTCCAGATCTGTCCTCGATAAATTATTGTAACTCTTTGTTTAGGAAATTTTGAAAAAATTTTATATAACTTTATTTAAATAAATATAGTAAGCTATGTATAACTATTTCAAAAGTTGTGTCAAAAACTGTGTAAAAAAGTGTTGGCATGAAGGCCACAATAGCCTTTTACATACTAAAAAAAAAACTTTAAGTTTTTTTTTTTTTTTGGGGGGGGGGCGTATTAGTAATTTTTTTTTTTTTTTTTTTTTTTTTTTTTTAAACATTCACACTTTTTTTCTCATTCACACTCACACTCACACACACATTCATACAGTCTTTTCGGCAACTCAGGCCATATAAGACTTTTTACGATATCCGTTATTAATAAATATACATATACTAGACGCAAAGCCCCGCCTTTGGCGGGGCTTACGCCTAGCCAGGGGGCTGCGCCCCCTGGACCCCCCTTGCTCGCCTTTATTGAAAATTGTGGATTTCTATAAAACATATACATATATACATACCGGTACATACATTTTTACTTTACATTTTTATATATAGAGATTATTTTAACGGTTAATTATTCATGAACTTAAGATTTTTTGTGAATAATATCCTTTCCGGGACTCTCCCGGTACACAGACAAAAAATTTACGCCGATATTTTAGAATTCAAAATGTAAATAAATAAAAAAAAATCGTAAACATGGGTAAATATTTATATTTTGTTACCATGGCAACTATTTCTCCTAATTTTTATTTTTTTCTTATTTTAACGGTTAATTACTCATTAACTTATTGTTATTTGTGAAACAAAACCTGTCCGGGACTATCACAAACATACACAAAAAATTTCATCAAAATCGGTTCAGTCGTTTAGGAGGAGTTCAGTCACATACACACGTACAGAAGAATTATATATATAAAGATGGGGTCCAGGCATTCTTATTTAAGCCATCTGGTATCCAGATGGCTTAAATAAAATCATCGGACTGCCTGGGGTCCGAACCCGCGACGTTTGGTATATGAGGTTAGCACGCTAACCTCTACGCCATGCCCCGAGGGCGGCGTATTAGTAAGTAGCCCCAGGGCCTGTCAAGTCTGCCTGCGGCCCTGTATATAGGCCTACGGTAATAAAATTGTTTAAAATAATAAAACTGCTTTATTATTTACACTTTACTTCAAATTAAAATTAGGCATACTATGAAAATGTAAAAGGGGGCGATAGGTGTTAGTCAACCTCCAGAAAGGGGCGATAGGTCAAAAAAGGTTGGGAACCACTGGTTTAAACCGCCAAATAAGAATTTCCCGCCTCGCTCTAATTGTTTTCAAATGATATCCTATCCAAGTGATATTGCTAATTTTAATAGTTCTATTAATTAATTATTCTCTGGTTATCAAACATATCGTTATTGTTAATGCATTTTCTTCAAAATTTTCGTTATTTATACATATATCTCGATCAAATTGACTTATCGCCACCTCTTTTAGGCTAATAAAGCGAAATTAGAGAGTATTTTCCCTGAAAAAGTTGTCAAAAGTATTGAACTCGGTGATGCCGTATTTTATACTCGCGCCGGATTATCTCTAATTTTATCACCTTTACAATACATTTTTTTATGTGTCGTTAAAGAACTCTTTTGTCCAAATGCCTTTGAACAAATTTCACAAATAAAATTTCTTTCTTTTCTATGAACAGTTTTTATATGAATATTTAAACTGACTTAAACTGAAAAGACGAGAAGCGCTCACTACTTCATGTGTTATCATATGATTGTTATATTCATTTTCATTGTTAAAAAACAACAGACATACGTCACACTCTTTGGAAAATATTTCGTCATCTTTGAATCCTAAAAAGAAAAGATAATAATAAATTTAGGAATGTGTATTGAAAGAATTTAATAATAAAATAGTCAATTGAAAAATATGTTTTATTCAATCAAAGAAGAGTTTTATATTAGTTGGAAAGAAGAAGTGGAGAAATACCTAATCAAGGACGATCGGGGCTTGAAGGCGGCTACACACATAACTGCAAACTGGTCAAGCATGAATGCGCAATCTTTTTGTACAAGCAGACTGTAGCGTCTGTTGGAGAATTTTGTGCAAGCATTTTAATTGTGCAAGCCGCTTGATGCTCGATTGAATTTTAATTATGCACAAGCATATTTGCGCAAGCAAAACTCTTTAGAACCGCGTCCGCCATTTTATAGACGTATTAATATTTGATATTTATTTAATATATATTAATTGGCTTCGCCAATAAATAACACTCACAGATTTGTTAGATATATTAATTCAGTTAATATTTCAATTTAAATATTAATATTTATTGTGTCTCTGTTTAAAACAAGTCAGAGGCGTACCGAGGAAGTTGGGGGCCTGGGGCGGAACTAGAAGAGGGGGCCTTATATTGAATTTTTTTCTTGGAGGGGGGTGGTCATCTTTAAATATCCCTCTCCTCCATACACAAAAATATTTTTAAAATACCGTATATCCCTGAACCCCAAGGGCCCCGGGGCCTTTCAAAGGGAAATTTTCATTAAATTTTGTTTTTACTTGAGCCCCAAGGGCCCCGGGGCCTCTCAAAGAGAAATTTTTATTAAATTTTCTTTTTTTTATCTAAATTTTCCCATTTTTACTTGAACCCTGAAGGCCCCGGGTCCTCTCAAAGAGAAATTTTCATTAAATTTTGTTTTTACTTGAGCCCTGAGGGCCCCGGGGCCGTTCAAAGGGAAATTTTAATTAAATTTTGTTTTTACTTGAGCCCCAAGGGCCCGGGGCCCCTCAAAGAGAAATTTTTATTAAATTTTCTTTTTTTTTATCTAAATTTTCCCATTTTTACTTGAGCCCTGAAGGCCCCGGGGCCTCTCAAAGAGAAATTTTTATTAAATTTTCTTTTTTATAAATATATGGGGGCCTATCCCGGACGGGGCCTGGGGCGGACCGCCCCCCTCGCCCCCCTCGGTACGCCACTGAAACAAGTGAGTATTTCTTGTTATCTTTGAATAAATAACCTTTTGTTTCGCTCATTTTTAGGTTAATTTTCGGCATAAGCTATTGCTTGCACAAGCATGCTTGTGCAGTGTGGTGCCGAAGAGAATTTGTGCATGATTGTACAAAAAGATTGCACATGCATGCTTGTCAAGTTTGCAGTTAAGTGTAGGGCTGGACGGTAAACCGGTTTACCGGTAAAAACCGGTAAAAATTTTTTACCGAAAACGCGGTAACGAACCTCTAATTCGGTAAAAACCGGTTTTTTTTCGAAAGTCAGTAAAAACCGATTTTTTCGGACGGGAAAAAATTATGGTTCCGCGAAAAAAAAATGTTCCGCGGTGGCAAACTCTGGTTCCGCGGCGACAAATGACAAATTCCGGTTCCGCGGGCGGCAAAAAATTGGCGTCTCTAAAAAAAGGTAAAATATTTTTTCGGACGGGAAAAAATTTTGGTTCCGCGAAAAAAAATGTTCCGCGGCGGCAAACTTTGGTTTCGCGGCGGCAAATTCCGGTCCCACGGGCGGCAAAAAATTGGCGTCTCTAAAAAAAAAGGTAAAATATTTTTTCGGACGGGAAAAAATTAAATTTTGGTTCCGCGAAAAAAAAATGTTCCGCGGCGGCAAACTTTGGTTCCACGGGCGGTAAAAAATTTTTACCGACTTTCGAGAAAAACCGGTTTTTTTTTTCATTATCGAGGTCGGTAATGAAAATCCATTACCGTCCAGCCCTAGTTGTAACTCACAGGCAGAGTTGGGTTTTATACACAATTTTACAGTTTTATACAAAAATTGCGGATAAAACTTGTATGAAACGTATAAAATGTATTAAACGTATAAAATGTATAAAACTTGGATGCGCATGCGCAAACCCGACGAGAAAGGAAGCTCAAATAAAATTTCATTTTTCAATTATTAACATTTTGATTATATTATTCACTAAATAAAAAGCAAACAACATCGTCAATACTTTAGAACATTATAAAATATGAAAAACTTTCAAGCTGTTTTTTCAGGAGGAGAGAATTGGTTTTTTACAGTTTTATACCTTTTATACATTGGCCTAGTTTTATCCGCGATAGTTTTATACATGTATAAAACCGTGTATTATACTCGGCGGGATAAAACTTGCAACTCTGCTCACAGGATTTGACATGCTCTGTGCTCTATGCTCTGATCTCCATGTATGTGCGTCATGGGGGGGACAGCTCTATGGGAAGAATGTTTATAAGTTTTTAGTTGTCTGATATGTGGCTAGATGGCAATACTAGACTAGTTAAAAATTTATCCTGTAGAGTTCGTTCCATTCGCCAACAATATAACATTTTTTCATGAGTTTAAATAAACAAATAAAAAAAAAAACATTATAAATTTGAATATAATAAAATTGTAACGTGCCCTACTCAATTATACACCCGCAATTATTGCCCTTCGCATTCTATATGCTCTACGTGTTTTTAAAATGGGAAAGAAAGAAGTAAGTTCTTAATTATTTCATTATTTATTTTTTTTTTTTTTAAATATGTGACCGTCCACAATGGGGTTTTTTAATTACCCCCTCCCAAAAAAAAAAAAAAAAAAAAAAAAAAACAGTGGGGAACCCTGAAAAATATTCGATTCATCAGAATCAATGTATTTTATATAAAAAATTTGAAAAAAAAAAAAAACAACTCATTTTTCTCAAAAAAAAACAACTCATTTTTCTCAAAACTAATATATAATCGTAATCCAGTTTCGATGCATTGTCAAGGGATGCTTTACAAAATACTTGCCTGAAAAGATATGGGGTAAATTATTTTGTTTTCCTGCAAAAGAAACGCTTCTCCGCCAATGTCTTCAAAATCTAGATCTAAACGAATTAATTTCATTTACTGCAAGACAGATTAATAACAGAGGATATAGGGTTTGCCAACAGCATTTCAATGACACCCAATTCCAAAATAATTTACAACTTAAGCTTCTCAAGCAAGTTATTCCTCCACCGATTTGTTGTTACACTGTGCAAGAAGAAAAAATACACGCAACATCCAAGCCAAACAATCTACTGGGAGTGACTTTGTTTAACAACAAAAATTTTTCACTATTCTGAAATATTAAGTTTTTCATTTAAATTGAAGTGTTATTCCAGTTTGTTTTTTTAAAAAGACTTTTAATTTTATTCATTAACTGGACATACATTAAACTTTTTGAAAAAGTGCGAGTTTTGTAAAAAGTGAAACCTTTCTTCCCCTAACCTCTTTTGTGCAAAGGAGAGGTAGGATGGGAGAGAGTTCGAACTCAGTGGCCTTTGGGCCACAAGAGACTGCGTTAATAGTGAATTCCTTTAATATTTTGAATGACAACGATGAAAATTGCGTAGATATGGAATATCTGCAGAACAAGAGAAAAAATGAATATGAAGTATTGGATCTTAAAATGAAAAAACCATCACCCCTTACTGCTCAAATCACTAAGCCACCGGTAGCTAAGTCTATAGATACACCTCGCTCGTCCTTGGAAGGTACGACTAACACTATTTTCCATACGAACACCCCCGATAGTTTGGGCACATCTTTGCCTCCTTCTTCTTCTTCTATGGGCTCCAATCGTCAGGAGCCGCAAAAATCATTTTTCGAGGTATGTAGAGATAATGTGTTTAACGAAAATGATACTGGCCCATTTAATCTCTTTATAGACCCTTTAGATATTTCTAAGAGTATAATTCTTCACCCAATGTCATTAGGAAAATTAATACGAGATAATGCATATGAATTATACAAAAAAATTACTGGGATTAAGAAAATTGGCCGTAATCGCTTCAAAATTGAAATGACAGATTATAATAATGCAAATCAGTTAATTTCACAAAAATTCTGGTCAAATAATAATCTTGTTTGTTATATTCCCAACTTTTGTCTTTTTAGGCAAGGAATCGTAAGGAATGTAGACTGTTCACTGTCGGAAAAAGATATTTTAGAGAATATTATTTCAGCCCAAAAAGTCACTAGTATCAAAAGAATAGCTAGTAAAAGAAGTGGTCAAATAAAACCAATGCCTTTAGTAATTATTACCTTCAGAGGGCAAACTCTCCCAAACGATATTTACCTGTTAGGTGTTCACTGCTACATAGAACCCTACATACAGAGGATTATTCAGTGTTTCCGCTGTTTTAAATTTGGTCACACCAGTTTTAAATGTAGTCAGAATCAGGTTTGTGAAAATTGTAGCTCAGAGGGACATTCGTTGAATGAGTGCCAATCTGAGCCTTTTTGCTTGCACTGTAAAAATAAGCATAGAGCAACATGTCTGGATTGCCCAGAGTTAGTTAGGCAAAAAACTCTAAAGAAGTTTATGGCAGTGAACAATGTTTCATTCAAAGAAGCTACGTTAGCGCTAAGCGAGGAAACAGGAAAGGAACAAAACTCTTTCGCTGAGATTGCCAAGTCTCCTCCTCCACCCATCTCAGATGTAAATTTCCCTACCATTATAGAGTCTCTTAGGAGGAGACCAACTAGAAGTATGAAAAACAAAACCCCCCAAGTAAAAAGCTGCAGTAGCTTTCAGAAACCGACAAACATATCCAATTCAGTTAATATTCCTCAAATGCCAATAATAAATAGCCCTATTTATAACAATAACCTACAAGATAATACAGTTCTTAAACAAATTGTTATAGACTGTATTAAAAAAATCTTTACTTGCATGTTTCCGGAAGCAAATCTCAACGAGTTATCGTCCGATTTTATAAAAATAATAAATGAAACATTAGATGATCCTCCTCTAGAAGGAATGGACGTCTAATACTTTAGGATAGGTTAGTAGTAACTAACGATATGATCTCTCTCCTAGTCAAAATTAAATCAAATTGTATAGGTGATGGCTTAATAAGAATTCATTAAGCTTTTTCTTGCGTTCTAATAACTAGGCTCTAGGTAGGGGAAAATAAGGGAATAAAATAAAATACAAAGATCAACAATGGATTGCAATAAGTTATCCATACTACAATGGAATGCCCGATCCATTGTGGCAAATAAAGGTAGTCTAGAGCAGTATCTATCAAACTCAAATATACAAATTTTAGCAATCTCAGAAACCTGGTTAAAACCAGAACGAGATTTTAAAATTTATAATTATAACATAATTCGTGATGATAGAAAGGACGGCAAAGGAGGCGCGCTCTTAGGCTTTAGAAAAGATATAAAGTTCAATAGATTTGTATTGGGGAAAGTAGCAAAAGATGTTCAAATATGCGCAGCTAGAGTTTTTTTAAGTAACAATTATGAAATTTCGATAGTGTCGGGATATAATAAACCAAATAATTTCATCACATACGAGGAATGGTTAAAAATTTTAGAACCAATCTCACCTCCAATTTTGTTCCTTGGAGATTATAACAGCCATTCACAAGAATGGGGCTGCGTATTCCAGGATAAGCAGGGCGAAGCAATTGTGGCTCTTTGTGACGAATTAGACTTAGTCCCTCTTAATGATGGATCTAACACAAGACTAACCTTCGGTGGAAACCCATCGGTAGTCGACATTTCTTTCATTTCAGCTAATAACTTTTTAAATTTTCAATGGAAAGTGGAGGCTGACACCTTAGGCTCCGATCATTTTCCAGTGATCATAACTAAATACCACTCAATGCCCGCCAGTAGCAATCTAAATTTTTTTCCTCGTTTTAAAACTAAAGAAGCTAATTGGAAGGTATACCGAGAGTTAATAAAAGGTAAGATGAGCGATGCTCCTTGGCGTGAATCTATTGACGTTAAGTATGAATTCTTAGTCGAAGTAATCACCCAAGCTGCTTTGATCGCTATCCCCCAAACCAAACCTTATAAGGGCACGCGGACTCCTAAATGCTGGTGGAATGAGGCTTGTAAAGAGGTAGTAGATGATCGCAAACAGGCTCACGAAATATATAAAAACAATCCAACCCTTGATAACTTTCTAAATTTAAAAAAAGCTATTGCACTGTCCAAAAAAGTAATAAAAGAGGCTAAACGGCAATCTTGGCGGGAATTTTGTGACTCAATTAATCCGAAAACCAATGCAAAGGTAATATGGGACAAGATGCGAGTACTCTCTGGGACAAAAAAATCTTCGTCTTATATCCCCTCCGCTAAGGTAGTGGAAGAATTTATAAATAAATTAGCTCCCCCATATGTACCAAAAAACCCGCATCCGCATCCTTTAGTTGTAGATAATCAAGATATATTAGGGACTCCTTTCTCGCTTTTCGAAATGGAAAGAGCACTTAGTTATATAAGAGACTCAGCCCCCGGATTGGACCAAATAAATTACTCTATGATTAGGAATTTGCCCATTGAAGCCTTAGACTTTATGTTAAGCATTTTTAATGAAATTAGATATCTCCATTTTATTCCTTCTGGATGGAAAAATCAGTTGATTATTCCTATTTTAAAACCTAGCAAAAATCAGCACGAAGGATCGTCTTATAGACCCATAGCGCTCTCATCATGCATTTTGAAATCGTTTGAAAAATTAATTAAATTTCGGCTTGACCACTTCTTAGAATATAATTACAAATTGCCTCAATTTTCATTTGGCTTTAGAGCACATTATGGTACGATGGATAATTTATCAGTCCTCGTTTGTGATATACAAAACTCTTTTGCAGATAGAGAGTGTCTTCTGGCCGCCTTTCTTGATATAGAAAGTGCGTACGATAACGTTGATTTACAAATCCTTTACGATAAGTTAATTCAGCTAGGTATCGGCTATAATTCGGCTAAGTTAATCTATCAATTATTTTGGGAAAAAAACATATTTGTCAAGAGTGAACAAGGCTACATATCCAGGACAGTGTCCAAAGGTTTGGCTCAAGGGTCTATCTTGAGCCCGTTATTGTTTAATTGCTATACTTGTGATATTGGCTCTTGTATCAATTCGGAGTGTAAAATTCTTCAATACGCAGACGATCTCACGATATATTCTGCTCACAAGAATTTCGAGCACTGCGCTGAAAGTCTGCGAATGTCTTTAGTAAGTCTAAGTAGACATCTTGAAGGGATAAATTTATCGATCTCTAGCACTAAATCAACTGTTTGTAATTTTACTCGGAAAAGAGCAATACTCCCGAATAATTTCAATATTGATAGGAATATGTGTTTCCCAATACTAGCCAAGGTGAAATACTTAGGAATAATCATGGACTCTAAACTGCTATGGAAAGCCCATATCTGGTCACTAAGGGAGAAATTGCTTAAAAGTCTTTCTATTCTGAGAGTTGTCGCTAGTCGATCTTGGGGAGCCCACCCCCGATCTCTCTTACAAATCTATCAAGCATTAATTAGGTCGAGGTTAGATTATGGAAATTTTCTTTTTGGCTCTGCCTCCAACACGACCCTCCAAATTTTAGACAGGATCCAATATCAAGCCATTAGGATATGTATGGGCTACTTAAAGTCTTCACCTACTAACGCCATTTTGGTAGAGGCTAATGAACTCCCCCTTGATCTCAGAACTGAACTGATGGCTCAAAAATTTCTGTTGAAAAGAAAATATAGATTCTACCATCCAACTATAGAAGTAATAAGCGGCTTAGAAAATAAATTTTATAATTCTTCGTTCTGGACGAAAGCGAAAATCCCGCCCCTTATCTTGGCATCTATAAATAATCGGAAGCTAAACATAGAACCTAAAAAATCTTCATTAGCCCCTATATATACTGTCCCACTATCGACCTTGAATTCAAGACTAAACATTCAACTAGAAGCAAAATCGCAGACAGAGCTTAAATACGACCTAACTCTCTTCACCGATGGTTCAAAATTTCCAAATAGCACAGGATGCGCTGCATATGACCCACAGTCCACAAACTTTATACTGTTTAAATTGAAAAAAGAATTTTCAGTATTTTCAGCAGAGCTAATAGCAATAAGGGAAGCAATCAGATATGCTATAAATACCCCATATAAAACAATAGTTATATTTTCGGATTCTAAATCGGCTCTTCTTTCAATTCAATCCTTCCATAGTAAAAATACAGTAGGTCAAATCGAAGCTGAAATTGTCATCCTGATAGAAAAAGCCACAATAAAGGGACAAAGGATATCACTTGCGTGGATAAAGGGCCATAGCAATATAAGCGGAAATGAAATGGCAGACTATTTGGCAAAAAGGGCAGCTAACTTCGGATCCCCTCTCTCAGAATGTCCACCTTGGAGAGATATAGTAACATTGGTGAAGGAAAACATCCGGAAAAGGTGGGCGCTCAACTGGTCATACACATCCCTCACAAGAGGCTCATTCCTATTCAAAAATAAGCCGTTCCCATCAGAACCCTGGTTTAATAGACATCGCAATTTAAATAGACAAGAAATAGTCACGTTCAACAGACTCCGAATTGGCCATACTCTTTGCAACGCACATCTCAACCGATTCGCAATAGTTCCGTCTGCCCAATGCTCCTGCTCTCTGTCCCTAGCAACTCCAGAACATCTTATATTCAGCTGTCCTCTACTTAAAACACACAGAAGTCCTTTCATAGCAGCAGTACGACCTAACTTCAGAGACCCACCTTCATACAACCAATTCCTGAAACACGCCAACGAAACAACAATTCAAGCTGTCCACAAATTTTCCATAGCATCAAAGCTCAAAATTTAAGCCTTTGGACAATAGCCATTAGTGACAGTTTTTTACTAATATTATTGTAAAATGTTTTTAATATCCAGTTGGATGTTTTTCTATTGTGTAATTTTATAGTCTAGTTTTTTTTTCTATTTTATAGTTTTGGATATTCTTTTTTCTTTTTATGCAATGTGTTAATTTGGTTGTATATTATTTTATTGTGTTATTGGTACCCTGTTTTTGTATTGTTTATTTTCTATGATGTTTTGTATTAATGTATCTTGTATATATATATATATATGTATTTGGGTTAAACCCTATGGCCTCTGGCTAAGGGGAAATAAATAAAAAAAAAAAAAAAAAATACCGATAAACATATATATTAATATCAAGGGCGGATAGAGGGGGGGGGGGTAAAGGATTTAATTACCCCCCCCCGAGATTTGAAAAAAATACTTTTTTTCAAAAATAAATTTATTTTTAATGAAAAATTTTAAAAATTAACACTTAAAAATTTGATTTGTATTTATATTCTGGCAAACAAGTGCAGAATAAGCCTTTAAATTACCGAAATGAAGAAAAAATTGCGTGCTGTGCGACCAGTCACACCAGATTACCCCCGTTTCCCCCGAGAAACACCTCTGGATCCGCCCTTGATTAATATACAGAAAATATTGAATAAATATCAAAAATTCAATACGAATTGGACGAAGTTTTCCTGTGCAACTATCACATCAGTATTTGAAACAAATTAAATTTTTCGTGCACTTTTTTTTTTTTTAAATTTATTTAAGGTCTTTTTCGGCATCTAAGGTGATTTAGACCCCATCCCTATTAATTTCAAATGATTAGTAGCCAATTCAAATTAAATAAATTTTTCTCGCTTGGGACGGGACGCGAACTCGGGACCTTAGGCACGAGAAGCTAATGTCTTCTCTCTGAGCCACGGGTCTCCCGCGGAAAATAATAGGTCGACACGCGTATAGATGGCGCTAAACTTATAAACAATTTTTAACCTGGAGCTGTCCCATCTTGATTGTATGATCTGTGG
>JAKCPI010004080.1:0-15280 GCA_023213315.1 Euborellia annulipes
GGATGGGCAAGTTACTCGATTTTGAGTAACGAGATACAAAATACCAATTACGTATTTCAAATACATTGAAAATACCAATTACAAACAAATTTTTCCTTGATTTTAAAATACTTTTTGGAGGGGTAATTCTGGAACTAGAGCCCTGCACGGGTACGGGTTGGCCCGTAGGCCCGTTACCCACCCGGCCCGCGGGCTTTGGAGGCCATGAAAAAATTACGGGCGGATACGGGAGGGTAGCAAGTCTAAATAAACGGGTTCGGGCGGACGGGCATGCAAATGAAATTTTATTTAAAAATTACTAGACATTCGTTCATTCATTCACTAAATCTCGGGCGGGTATGGACGGGTTTGAAAAAATTCCGGGCGGGCCTGAAGAATGGTAAAAAATTACGGGCCGGGTACGGGCGGGAAGTCAAAAAAAAATACGGACACGGACCGGTCCGGGCCAAAAAAATCGGCCCGTGCAGGGCTCTATCTGGAACCCTAAATAAATTTAGTTTAGGAAAGTGGCAGCTAAACTTATATTGGAAAATACCTTTGAAAAATCGAAAACAATAAAATTAATCATGACACTAAAAAAGAATTTATTTATAAAAATATGAAAAGGTTTCAAAAAACCAAGTTTTCAAAAGTTTTGTCGGGTAATCTGGAACTTGATGGAGAATAAATAAACCCGCAAATGAAAACAATCTTTCAACTGGGGCACAAGAACAAAGATTTAGTCGTTGAGAGCTGGTTGAAAGAAGAAAGCAAAAAAGTTTTTTAACGAAGAGTGAACATTTGGCGGATTGATTGACTTCTCGTTACTGGTTTTTACTAAGATTCGGAGCAGAGAACCCACACGACGATTACATACAGTAATATTAAATAAATTAGAAACGATTTCAGCTCCCTCTGCAAGACTTTTTACACTGCGGCAAATAAAAAAAAAAAAGTATTTGGTATCTCGAATTTCAGATACCAATTACTAAAAAATGTAACGAAATACAAGATACCAATTACTTTGCCTATGCTGTAACGAGTTACAAAATACCAATTAATATTGTATTTGGTATCTTGTATTTCAAATACATGTAACTGATTAACGCCCATCCCTGACTGTACTCATGGGAACTCAAAATATACGGGTATATTGTATGCAAATTATAAATACCTTTTAATTAAGAGTTGAGGGGTGTGTGATGTTTTATTCTCACTAATAGAATCGCAATGTAAAACAAGCAGAGAGATGAATTCAATCGACTGGCTTCTAGCTCGACCTGGATGCAAATGAAAGACTTGCTTTCTTGTTTTTAAAAATAATTTCCTGTTTCTTTAATAAGATGATGATGACGCACATGGATGAATTTTTTTAATTCTGAAACAAAGAAATATTTATTTATTATTTTTTAATCAACAACATAATTTAAATATTCAATAAAGATTATTTTTTTTAAATAACTAGCCGCGTCGCCCGCCTTCGGCGGGCTTCGCGCGCCGGGGGCTTCGCCCCCCTGGACCCCCCTCCAGCTGGCTCGGGCCCGCCTGCGGCGGACCCTCGCCTTTTCTTAATTATGAGAACCCGTGGCGCCCGCCTTTGCATTCTATACAGGGGGACTTCGCCCCCTGGACCCCCCGCCATCTGGCTCGGGCCCGCCTGCGGCGGACCCTCGCCTTTTCTTAATTATGAGAACCCGAGGCGCCCGCCTTTTGCATCTATACAGGGGGCTTCGCCCCCTGGACCCCCCGCCATCTGGCTCTCGGGCGCCTGCGGCGGACCCTCGCCTTTTCTTAATTATGAGAACTCGAGGCGCCCGCCTTTGCATCTATACAGGGGGGTTTCGCCCCCTGGACCCCCGCCATCTGGCTCAGGCCGCGCCTGCGGCGGACCCTCGCCTTTGATTCTTACTAATGAAAAGAAAAGAATTACTACCTATTCCAATCCAGAGCCTGCTTGAGGATTTGTTTACATTCATGGAATACACAAATGAAAAGAATACATAAATATTTCTCTATACATTTCCTATGGGAGAAATCGTAACTTTAAAAATTAATAACTCAAAAAGTTATGGGAATTTCGGGATGAAAATAATTTTCCTGTAATCCCGAGAAGGTCCTTTTTATGCATAAAAAATTTCATTTCAAAATTCCAACGGGAAGTTGCCTAAATAGAGCGTGACAGACGGACAGACAGACAGACAGACAGACAGACAGACAGACAGACAGACGGACAGACAGACAGACGGACATTAGTGAATTATATATAGAGATTGTTTTATTTATCCCGTAATCCTTTCCCAAATATCCTTTTTAAATACAAAAATTCAATTTTCATAATAAAAATCATATGATGGTTTTTTTTTTTACTTTCTCTTACCTATGTATATATGTAATATATTCTGGAAGGTTTCCGCGACCGGATGTATGCAAAGATAAGTTTTCTCGGGTTAAGTCGCGTGGGGTGCTGAGATTTACTCGACGTTTCGGCTCTCTTTTTGGAGCCATTTTCAAGAGAGAAGGAAGTTAGGAGGTAATGGTGGAGGGGGTTGATTACGGGGTCGCAGTCTTCCTGGTCCCCAGGTCAATTTGGTGGATGACTCAGAGGCGTGGATTGGTCTCTGAGAGCTGGAGGAAGGTTGGGTGTGTGTAATTGTGTTCGGTTTAGATTGACTACGGGGCCTCAATCTGCCTACTCCCCAAGTCGGTGTATTGGTGGATGCCTCAGAGGTTTGGGTTTGTCTCTGAGAAATGGACAGTGGTTGGTTGTGTGTAATCGGGTTTGTGTTGACTTTGGGGCCTCAATCTGCCTACTCCCAAGGCCGTGAGCAACTGACTCTGAGCCGGAGGTGCAGGTCCTTTTATACCTGTTGCCGGGCATGTGGGCGTGGCTTTGGGAGTGACGTGGCTGTCTCTGATAGGCTGGGCCTGATCTGGGGGCGTGGCTTGGTTTGTTGAAATGGATTTGCTGTTGGATATGTTAGGTTTGTTTGTGATTGTTTGAGTTTGTTTTGGGGAAATGATATTGTTGTTTCGGGACAGTTTTGGAGTGTGTGAAGTCTTTGTATTTGTGTGAGCCTTGGTTTGGAGTTTGGGAATAAGTGTTTTCCATGTTGTTGGGAAATTGAGGGCGTCGTCTCTTTTGCCTATGTATGACCGATGACACTCGGCACAAGGAATTTCGTAGACTCCGGGGGATTCGTTTGGAATAGTGTCTTTTGGATTTCTTATTAGGTTTGATAGTTTTTGGTGAGTGGTGAAAATGGGTTTTATGTTTTTCTTTTGGGCCAATTTTATCTGTTATGCCTTGTGTGTGTTTGGATCTTCAGGTTCTGTTGTAGTTTGTGTTGGTGGTTTTGGTTTTGCCTCATTGTGTATCTGTTTAAGTACCTGGTGTTTGTTGTACCCGTTTTGGGTTAGTGCCTCGGTTAGTTTATGTATTTCATTTTGTCGGTTTTGATTGTCGGTTAGTCTGAGGGATCGTGTTACTAGGGTGCGTATTACTGAGTTTAATTGTGCTGGGTGATGGTGGGAATCAGCATTTAGATACCGATTTGTGTGGGTTGGTTTTCTGTATACTGTGTGTGAGAAACCTTCGTCTGAGTTCTTGGTGATCAGGACGTCTAAGAATGGGAGAGAGAAATCTTTCTCGATTTCTAATGTGAACTGGATCTGGGGATGTATTCTATTTAGATGATTTAGGAAGCTGTCCAGGTGGTTTTTGCCATGAGGCCAGATAACGAATGTGTCGTCCACGTATCGTAACCAGCAGGTCGGTTTGTGTTCAGCGGTGTTTAATGCTTTGTTTTCAAAGTCTTCCATGAAAATATTGGCCAACACCGGTAAGAGAGGAGAGCCCATTGGTGCCCCCTGGACCTGTTTGTAGAATTGGTTGTTGAAAGTGAAGTACGTGTTTGAGGTGCAGTGTTTGATTAATGAAATGGTTTCGGGTGGGATTCTGTGTTTTGTTTTTAGAATGTTTAAAGTTTCGTTGATCGGGATCTTGGTGAATAGGGATACAATGTCAAAACTAACCAACATGATGTCTGGAGATATTTGGAAGTCCTCTAGGCGGTTTAGGAAGTGGGCTGTGTTTTTGACGTTGGAAGGGGCTTCTTCTGCGAGGGGTTGAAGTGTTTTGGCTAGGTGTTGTGCTAGTTTGTGTGTGGGCGAGCGGAAGGCGCTGATTATAGGTCGTAGTGGGACCTCGGGTTTGTGGATTTTTGGTAGACCGTAGGCTCTGGGTATTCTGGAATGAGTTATTTCGAGGGGCGATTTGTTGTTTGATGACAGGGTCCAAATTGGGATGGCGCACAGCACACAACTTTCTCTTACCTCGGAAGTTGTGTTCTGTGCTTGTCACACCAGATGAGGCAAAATGAGGATATACATTTCAAAGAGCATCTAAAAAATAATTGATTTATAAATAAAAAAAAGACGGAGGGACAGACAGAGAGACACTCCGCTATTATTATTTAAAGATTATTTAAGTATTGGAAAAAAAGGGGCAAAAAATATAAATAATTTATAATTTTTTTTTAAATTTGTTTAATGTCTTTTTCGGCATCTAAGGCCATTTAGACCCCATCCCTATTTATTTCAAATGATTGATAGCCAATTAAAATGAAATAAATTTTTCTCGCTTGGGGCGAGAAGCGAACCCGAAACTCCAAGCCACTAGATAGCTAATGTCTTCTCTCTGGATGGAAGGGGAGGGACAGGGGCGTATATAGAATACTTTATTTAAAGAAAAAAAAAAAAGGGCTGGGGGGCCCGAACTCAAAAATTTTTCGTGCGGAAGATTTTTTTTTAAGAAACTATTTTTTTTTCACACGAAATTTTTTGCGGACCATTTTTTCTATTGCGGATTACCAAAGTTGTCCATCCTGCGGAAAAAGTTGTTGCGCTGATGTCTGTGGAAGGATATCCCTATATATGTATATGTGTTTGGGAAATTTCGGGGGGGCCGGGGCCCCTCGGACCCCCCCCATAAATACGCCCCTGTCTCTCTGAGTGTAATGTTTAACGAGATGGGATATATAGTATATAAACACAGGGGTTTGTATAATGAATACTTTATTTATAATGTTATGTATAATATAATAAGAAACAATAGTGTAAGGTCGTAGTACATAACAGGTCAACTGAGCTCAACTGAGCTTCCACGTCGTCATGGCCGCTAGCCTGGAGCAGTGTTGCCACATCACTCTGGCTATACGTTGCCACATCTATATATAAATATGTTACACTGAGCCATGGGTCACGGGCTATTTTAGAATTTGAATACAAGTATTACTGAAGAAAAAATTAAAAAAAAAAAAAAACGAATTCGGTTTTTCAGGAAAAACTCGGTTTCTCGGTTCTTGAAAATTAGCCAAAAAACCGGTATACCTGTTTCGGTTTCCACCGGGGTCCAAACCCTACTAGTATAGTAAAATTATAATCTATCTTTAAATAGTGGCTTAATATATACTCTCGCATTCCCTATAACCTGGCGACAAATAAAAAAAAAGATTATTACGGTACTTTTCACGTTTGTAAATTTTTAAGCTGTTGTTCTGTTGCGTAAAGAAAGTAAAAAGATAAAATTTTATAGAAAGATTTCTATAAATCGACTGGCACCCCGCAAGATGCGTTCCCAGGCAGTATTTAAAAATAATATTGAAAAACGATTTTTTTCTTATTTTTAGGAAAAATAATAATATTTTAATTGGAATGGGAAATGCACGCCCTCTTTCCTCCCTCTGGTTTCATTATTAAAAATAATAGATAATTGTATAAATTAGAAAATATAACAATAAAAAGTTAACCCTTAATGAAAATGAAATATGCAAATTATAAATACCTTTTAATTAAGAGTTGAGGGGTGTTTGATGTTTTATTCTCACTAATAGAATCGTAATGAGAGAGAAGCAGAGAGATAAACTTAAACGAATTCGGCTTCAGCTCGACACACCCACCTCACCCCCCTACACACAGAGACAGACCAGTGTCATTGAAAACCACTTTTTTGGATTCAGGGGACCTCAAAACGTGAAGATCCATCAAAATCTCGACATCGAATTTTTGACATGAATCCAATACTTTCTCTCTCTATATATTAACATATATACATAGGTAAGAGAAAGTAAAAAATTATCTTGATTTATTTTCAGAGTATTTTGGCTTGGCTGACAAGTATGCGCAATTGGACTTGTTTCGGCTACAAAATGCCGTCATCAGAGCCAGGAATTGCAATTACAAGAATAGAATTACAATTTTTTAAATTAAATAAATCAACATGACATAAATTCTTTTCATTTTTCATAGTTTTTTGTAACAAAAATCCAGAATTAAACATTCTCAAATATATATATATATATATATATATATATATATATATATATATATATATACATAAATAATTCAGTTTTACCTCTTAACTAAACTGTTGAAATACACATTATGAATCACCCAATTTTTCTTTTAATTGCAGTTCCTGGCTCTGATGACGGCATTTTGTAGCCGAAATAAGTCCAATTGCGCATACTTGTCAGCCAAGCCAAAATACTCTGAAAATTAAAAAAAAAAAAAATCAAGATAATTTTTTAAAAATTGTTTTGTCTTCTTGAATATAACACCCTCTTCAGCGGTCCAAGAATAGATCTACTCGTTTATGTGTTTGATTGTAATTTACTGGACTAAACTAAAAAGTTTCGTTAAAAATCATAATATTAATTTGAATCTGGAACTAAATGTCAGCTCCATTACCCTCCCCTCGCCACTGTCTCTCCCTCTCTCTTCTAAATAAGAATGTCAATTGCAACCAAAAATGTCATTCTTTCTCTTCATTTCTTTTTTTCTCACCTCTTTCAATTATCATCAATATCAATAATAAAGAACCCCAAATGCCCTTGGATATATATATTTATTAATATATCAAAAAAAAAAAAAATTAATGACAAATTTCTTTTTTTTACTAAAATGCGCTTAATTAATTTCATGTCTAGGAATATATAACATGTAACAACATAACAAAAGATGCTCGGGACTAGAAACCCACGCAAATAGGAAAACCATGCCGTCATCATTTGAATAAAGAATTAACTATTTTTTTTTATTATTTATGTTTTCGATTTCGCTTATCTAAAAAAAAAAAAAAAAATACCTAGAGCAATTATCTTTTGACATATTGTCTTTTTTTATTCCCTCTACTTTTTAGGTCATAGAAGCTAATCAGGCTAAAATAAAAATGTCGCAAATGCCAGTCTATATTTAGTTGGGAAGAAGTCCGTCCTGTAAAAAAAAAGCGTCATTCGGTGAAGTGGATAGATGAGAGACCATCAATATCAAGGGAGGGGGGGACGTATATTCATTTAAATTGAAATAAAAAGTGATTAATCATGGTAATTGTGGTGTTAGATTACCTCAACCAGGGCTAATCAGCGAGCGACCTACGTAAAAAAAAATATATGTTAATGTCTGAGGTTGTCAATCTCTCCCCTCCCTCGCAACCTCCACCCGGTCACATTTGCACCCCCCCCTAAAATGAATATTTCATAACATGCTATAGAGAGAGAAAAGTTGAGCGTGGTTTTTAATGGGAGTTCACAAAAAAAAAATTCTTAATTGCTTCTGAATGACATTTGGTCTGCTCTGCTCTGGTCGTTTGACTCTTTTCGGTTCGACGAGTACAAGTCGCATTTTTGATTATTATTAAATCCCCTCCCTCTTATTTCACTGGTTTTACTTTCTCTTACCTCTATATATATGTTAATATATATAGAGAGAAAGTATTGGATTCATGTCAAAAATTCGATGTCGAGATTTTGATGGATATACAAGTTTTGAGGTCCCCTGAATCCAAAAAAGTGGTTTCCGCGACATGGTCTGTCTGTCTGTGAACAAAATATCTCAAGAACGGAAAGAGCTAAGAGGTTGAAATTTTATATTTAAGTTAGGTACCCCCTGGGGCGTGACACGAAGCTTTTGAAGAAAATCGGCCAAAAAGTACTAGTACTTTACTGATATACTTTTTCAGTTTTTTCGATTTTCTCAAAATTCGCTCCAACGATTTTTTTTTAATTCAAAAATGAATTATTTTTTACATAGGGGAGAGGGCGGGACATTGGGACACGAGGCACATTGGGACATTCGAATTTTAGCTCTACTAAATTTAAAGTTTCAGTTGTACTCTTTGACCGTTAGGGTGCATTAAGTACCCATTTTATTAAGAAAAAATTTTCTATAATAAAATGGGCACATTTAGTAGAGCTAAAATTCGAATGTCCCAATGTGCCTCGTGTCCCAATGTCCCGCCCTCTCCCCTACTCTTTAAAATCTATATTCTTATTTTGCCATTGAAATCTTCTGAAGACCACAAGCACAGTACACAACTTTCTCTTGTCGAAGGGTAAAATAAAGTTGTGTGCTGTGCGACCAGTCACACCAGATTTTTAAAATTATTTGTTTTGATTAAAGTTTTTTTTCCAAAAACCGCAATTCCACATCATTGTTGAACAAAACTCCATGCAAAGCGTTCGAAAGCGACCGAAAGAGGTGAAAATCTGAAGGCGCCCAGTCCGGAGAATACATTAAACGCAAAAATAAGGTGTCGAAAATGCTTATTTTTATCGACTTGACACTTTATTTTAATGTTCCGAAAAATAACAAAAATTAGCTCCGACAAAAAAAATCAAATACACCATCTTGTAGAGGGATAGATTCTCTTTCGAATAATACAAAACATTATGCCAATACATTTAATTTTTACCGCAAATATATAGAGAAAGTACTGCGATCATATCAAAAATTCGCTGTCGAGATTTTGATGGATATTTTTTTAATGTAACTGAAGGGAAAAAACTACTTTTAAATCAACAATTCCAACGGCTAAACATTTTGGTTGCCTAAGCTCCAGGCTCCACTCTCGTTTGATTCGAATTTATTCTCATTACGGCTTACATACCTCTGAATTCTACATGATTTTTTATTTTCTATTTACACTTTTAAATTATAGAGATCTTAATTATGTGCACGATATTCATAAATTAACATCCAATTTAAAAATTTTTTTTTTTTATTTATGCAGTTTTATATAATAATACGTACTTTCCCGGCTTGTTATGAAACAAAAATATAGAAATTACTAACTACTAACCAATTTTTATATAATTGTTTGAAAATTAATTTAAATAAATATAGACTGGTCTTAAATTGCCTCAGATGCCGAAAAACGTTAAAATAAAATTTAAAAACTATTTCAAATAATTCAATTCTACATGATTTTCTATTTCCACTTTTAAATTATGGGGATCTTAATTAAGTGCAATTTTTTGCAGTTCGGACTAATACGCAGTCCGGAATGCTTTATTTTTTTATAACTTCCAATATATTGTTGTTATTTTTTATAGTTTACGAATTTTCTTTAAATATTATTTATTCCAAAACCTGAAACCTAATGAGGATGGTTCGAGAATAAATATAATTTATATTTATTTAATGCATTCTTCTATATATCAATAGATATATATATACATGTTCTACAAAAGTTTTGTATTTACATACACTTTTTGAGAAATTATTAAATAATAGTGTTAATTTTCTTTGTTAATATAATTTCGTACTTAAAAATAATTAAATGTCATAAAATAATGGAAGAGATTGCAACAGAAAAAAAAATTTCAAATTAACGCCTCTCTGTCAAATTTTATATCAATGTTTATGACATTTATAATTTTTATGTAGGAATTAATAAAAAAAAATTATTTTTCTTGATGATTTTAGAAAATTTCGAAAATTAGGCTTTTGATTAAAATTTTATTTATATAAATTGATTTTCTATCTATCTTCAATAATTGAATACTTTTCTCTTGACTGTGCTCTTTTTTTACTTTCTCTTACCTATGTATATATGTAATATATATATAGAGAGAAAGTATTGGTTTCATGTCAAAAATTCGATGTCGAGATTTTGATGGATCTTCACGTTTTGAGGTCCCCTGAATCCAAAAAAGTGGTTTTCGCGACATGGTCTGTCTGTCTGTCTGTCTGTCTGTCTGTCTGTCTGTCTGTCTTGTGTGTGTGTGTTCAATTTTAAGCATGAAGGAATTGAGCTATGAGGCTGAAATTTTATATTTAAGTTAAACACCCCCCGGGACCGACAAAATAAGCTTTTAAACAAAATCGGCCAAAAAGTACTAGTACTTTACTGATGTACTTTTTCAGTTTTTTTCGATTTTCTCAAAATTCGCTCTAACGATTTTGATTAAAATTCAAAAATCAATTATTTTTTAGATGCTCTTTCAAATGTATATTCTCGTTTTGCCCTCAAAATTGTTTGAAGCACACTTTACTCTTGTGCTTCATAGGAAAGATAGGAGAAATAAATGGTTGCCATGGTAACGGAATTTAAATCTTTTTCTTTTTATTATTATTAGATTAAAAATCAATTATTATTTAAACGCCCATTTTTTTTTCGGAGAAAACATATCTCTCTCTCTCACAAAACTATCTTCTCTCTTTCTACGCATTTTAAATTTTTCTACCTTATCTTTGGAACTTTTTACGCATTTAAAATTTTTTTTCCAATTCTTATGAAATTTTGTATTTATTTACGAATCTATATTGTGTATAAAATGTCCAAATATGAGATTAAAATTTTGAAAAATAACCATAGTTTATTTGAAGCAGTCAACATTTAAAATGCAAGTTTGAAACTAAGGTGCTATGGGAAACTAAATATATCTCGACACAAAAAATCTGGTGTGACCAGCACAGTGCGCAACTTTCTCTTACCGAAGGGTAAGAGAAAGTTGTGTGCTATGCGCCAGTCACACCAGATTTTTTTATTTTTATTCCACACTGTACACGTCACTACTTTGGAACAGATAAAATTATTATCAGATTTGGCGTTTGATTATTTTGCGAAGGGACAGAGGGTAAGGTTCAAAAAATAATCTACATCTTGATACTGTAAATACGTAATATGACGTGACGTCACAAACTCCTTGTTACAATTGTTTGTTCTGTCGACACGTAGGCCTATGCTTCCAACAGATAAGCGATTTGTTTACTAAGATTTCATGTTTCTATTATATATTAGGTCATATAGAAATAAAAATAGCATTTTCAATCATTTTAAATAGATTAGCAAATTTTGGTACGGTAATTTCAAAGAAATTTAGAAATCTTGTAATTTCTCCCAATAGATTTATTTATTTATTTTTTTCAAGTGAGATAGACGATGACGTTTGAATTTCATTTCCTACTGCAAGTGAGATCTCGATTTAGCAAAATTTTTAGATCATCACAATCTCATTCAGTTTGTAAATATAATGTTCCAATAATAATAATAATAATAATTTCCACCTGATATGATTTTACCGCTTTAAGTATTTGTCAGCACATTTACTTTTTTTAATTAAAAGAAGAAAAAAAAAAACAGTTTAGACTACTTTCTTTTTCTGGTCATTTTACAAAGAGGATTAAGCTTGGAAGAATTTATTTATTATTATATATTAGTTTGAACCGTGTCATGACCGCTTAAAATGTTTGTTTGTTTTTCGAATCGTTCTGTTCTGGGGTGTCGCTCGTTAAAATCGTGACAGCTTTTAAGATAATGGAACGAGATAAATTTTCCCAAATTTGACAAATGAGTATTTACTTTTCTAATTAGGGGTCAACAAACCCCTAGAGATTTAGGTCTAGATGTTTTTTCACCATTTTAGGCTACTTCGACTATTCAACTATTTAATATTATCTATTTAAGATACTATTTACAGTCGCCTCAGAGTTGTTTGGTTAAAACCACTGATTTAAACCGATTTTAACCGTTCTGGCTTTTATCCAATTGTGACCAATGGTTTTTATTGAGTGACCATTTAATTTTAATTTCGCACTATGTGATGGTTTTTATGATTTTAAATTATAGATTTGTTCGTTTCACTTGCCATGGTAAAAAGTATACGCTATCTTGGTCAAAAGGTGCAAGTTTTGCTAGCGTGCAAAAATGAAACGAACAGACCTGTAGGTATTTAGCGAAAAAGATCCATCCAGTTGTCGTTGTTGAACGTTCCAGCAGTTTATTTTTAAAATTTATTTAAATTTTTTTCGAAGACCCCGTCTTCATTTTTACTTTCCCTTACACTATATATGAAATATATAGAAAGAGATAGTATTGTATTCATATCAAAAATTCGAAGTCGATAGTTTTGATGGATATAGGCCTACATGTTTTGAAGTCCCCTGAGTCCAAAAAAGTGGGTAACCCAAATTGGTTTCTCTCTGTGTGTCTGTGTAATAATTTTTAGCATGAAGAAATTGAGCTACCGGAATGAAATTTTATATTTAAGCTAGGTACCCTCCCGGACACTCAAAATAAGCTTTTTGAACAAAATCGGCCAAAAAGTACTAATACTTTACTGATGTACTTTTTCAGTTTTTTTCGATTTTCTCAAAATTCGCTTCACCAAAATTGTTTAAAATTCAAAAATCTAATTGATTTTTGAATGCTCTTTAAAAGTATATCATTGAAATTTTCCATGAAAATTGTTTGAAAAACACTGATGTAGTCTTAATAGTTCAGATTTTTCAAATTCATTTTCCGGTTCTTCCTTCTATAGAGCCAAAGTTAAATCCCTATGGGGATTTGCATATTAATTTCGATTCAAAAGGGGGTCCCCTTTGGAACTTTTTACACATTTAAAAACATTTTTTCCAATTCTTATGAAATTTTGTATATATTTAGGGTTCTCTATTGTGTTTAAAATTTCCAAATATGAGGTTAAAATTTTGAAAAATAACCAGAGTTTATTTCAAGCAGTCAACATTTAAAATGCAATTTTGGAACTAAGGTGCTATGGGAAACTAAATATATCTCGACACAAAAAATCTGGTGTGACTAGCACGAACCTCCTTACCGAATGGTAAGAGAAAGTTGTGTTGCTATCACACCAGATTTTTATAATAATTATCCAATGTTCCAGTTTATAAAAGTTTAAACTGAGAAACATAGAAGTCGTTTCTTTGTTACTTAAGATACAAAAAGGAGAGGGGATATAGATCAAAATATTTCTATATGAAATCATCATTGATGTAATCTTAAAAAAAAGGCTTTGCATAAAATTAACGAAAGATTCTTATAATAGCCTCTCGATATGAATACCTTTATATAATAACCGTTGACGAGGAAGGTTCTCTCTCCTCTCTCTCCTCTCGGTAACAATCTGTCTGTGCAACTTTCACTGTTCATTCAATCTATTGGATTGGAGATCAATTAAAAGCATCTGCACTCGTGCATGGCGCATTAGGCGCCTGCCTGAGCCTTCTTACTACCTGATGCTTCCGCCTACGCCTACGCCTTCAAGCACCTGTCCCCTCTCTCTCTCTCTCTTTCTCTCCTCTCTCTTACAAAACCACCATCGATATTTTACATGTTAATTTTTAACGTAATTAGAAAGTTATATTGATTTGTTATCGAATTGATAATATTTGTTTGTTGGAGTAATAAGATTATACTATCTTTAACAAGAGAGTATTCCAAAGAAGGCACACTAATCTTGTTTTGAGATAATGAGCGATTAGCCGAGGATGTAAAGCAGTAGGACTTTCAATTCTTGACGTTGAATACAGCTCGAGTTCAAATCCGCCTCAAGGAAAAAAATTTTTCAAACTCTAACACTGATGTTTCCTTTTGGGGAAAGAAACCGGTACCTACCTCAAAAATGCTTATTTCCGGAGCAGGGGCGGAACAGGGGGGATGGAGGTTCAACACTTCACCCCGAAATCTAAAAAAATATAATGAGGAGAGAAATGATATATAGCGTTAAAATTTTAAAAACTGTTAGAAATTTCGCGGAGAAATCAAAATGTGTCAGTTTCTAATACCAATGAGAGAGAAAATTCTGATACCGAGCCACACAAGGGCGGATACAAGGAGGGGGTAAAGGGGGTAATTACCCCCCCCCCCCCGTGATTTGAAAAAATACTTTTTTTTGAAAAAAAAAATTTATTTTTAATGTAAAATTTTAAAAATTAATACTTAAAAATTTATTTGTATTTATATTCTGGCAAACAAGTACAGATGGGCCTTTAAATTACCGAAATTAAGAAAAAATTGTGTGCTGTGCGACCAGTCACACCAGATTACCCCCTCGGGAAACACCTCTGGATCCGCCCTTGGACCCCCAATGACAAAAATTACAAAAAAAACGTGTAAAAATAACAAATTTCAATGATAATTCTAGTTATTAAAATAAACACTTGTAAAAATAGTTCTAAATAAACTCCAAGCCGGCTTAGAATCAATCTTTGAACTTTGTTTAACTGATTGATAATTTTAACATGGGGTGCTTAGGATAAGTTAAATAAATTTCAACTGTAAACTTTGTTTCCTAATTTTAAGAAAAACTTTTAAGAAAAAAAATCGCCCCCTATCTCTATACCCAAACATCTATAAATACACACTTGCCTCCACCCCAAATTGTTATCAATATTTAATTATTTGTTATTTATAAAATTAATGTTTAATGAAGAAAAAATAGCTTGAAGCCATAAATTATTTTTTTATTTTTTAATTTGTTTAAGATCTTTTTCTGCATCTGAGACTATTTAGATACATTCAATTGGTAACCAATTAAATTGAAATAAATATTTTCTCCTGGGACGGGATGCGAACACTGTTTAAACATAAAATGCTCTTTTTTACTTTCTCTTACCTATATGACAGTATAATAATGGGAGAAATTATTGCATTCATGTCAAAGTCGAAAATTCATGTTTTGAAGCCTCCTGAGATAAAAAAAAAAGTGAAATTGTTGTGAACAAAATATGTTACGAGGTTGAAATTTAAGTACTCGCCTAGCATGCAAGTTTTTTTAATAAAAATCAAAATATATATTCTCATTTTGCCCGCAAAATTATTTGAAGCACACTTTACTTTTGCACTTCATAGGAAAGAAATAAATTGTGCCATGGATGGGGGGGGGGAAGGGCGCACTTTAGTACATTTGTCTAGTCTAGTTTTAAGCTAGTTATTAAATTTTATTAGAGTAACAGTGATAATTTCTTTTTCTCTGGAATAATATAATAAAATACACTATTAAAATTCATTCTTTAATGATATCTTTTAATAAATGATTGTTGATTTAAAGTTGGTGTTGCTGGGAGCAAGTGCTGGTCCAGAGGAAATTTTTTTTTGCCTGTTGTGACTAGTCGCATATCACACCGCTTTCTCTTACTTTCGCTAATTATCTAGTTGTGTCCCACATTTATTTGTGTAGAAATAGATTTGAACTTTTTAAATTCACAGACCATTTTGAGAGAC